>JAHZMV010005742.1:0-11376 GCA_027743765.1 Coecobrya sp. COE2
CAACCGGGAGGACAAGAGTGACGAAGATGAGGAAGATGCTGCTGGGTCTTTAGATGACGAAGCGGACAAGAGGTCATTGGCTAGCTGTAGCAGCAACTCTGCAAGCACCTCTTTGTTAACTTGGTGCCCAGGGTCACCGGATACGTCTTTGTCCAGGTCTAGGTCCGTGACGAGTTTGGCGCCGGACATGCAAGATGAATGGTGGAACAATCAGCAACGTCCTGGTTCTAATCCATTGAACGGGGTCAACGAAGGACTTGGGAGGAGTGATGATGACATGTTTGCTAGCACAAACACGGTAAGCAGTGTGTCCAGCGGTGGAAGCTACAGTAGCTTGGGGGGTAAAACTGATGTGTAAATTGGTGATTACTTTTAAAATGTCCAACCACTGAACAAATTAAAAGTCATGCAACTTTTTACGTTTGAATAAATCGAAATGATTAATTGATATTTTAAAAATTCTACACAATGTTATACCACTGATCATTATTATGCATGAATGTCTAACATTATTTTTAATTACCGGGTCTAACGGCAACAAGATAGATGATATAACGGCATCACTAAAGTTTCTTCAATATATTTTATTGAGCCATTACCATTAATGTTGTATATTAGTGAAGCATCAATGATTCAACGGTTCGGTACATTTTTCATCAGGCCAGCTCAGCATTTTCTTCAATACTACAATACAGTTTACTTTGGACTTGCACACTTTTCTAATGTTAAAGCATATACATATTTATTTCTTATTGTTTTCATATGAAATTCTATGAATAATTACCATTTACATTTATTATATATTGTTCTGCCGAATTTCCAAACTATACTTTCACATAACATGATGACAATAAGTATTTACTGTACTATCTATCTACTGAAATAATTATATCTATGTACGAAGTGTTCCTGGTGAAATTAAAACCAACCAAATTAGTGCATGCAACACATTGTACATCTATAAGTCAGTTATCCAACTATGACTCCATGAAACATAACATTTACTCAAATACCCATAAATGCTCACTTTTAAGAACATAATGAATTCCTAATTAATGAATAACCCCTTCGAATTTTGTCTCGGCCAGTATACTTATCAGGTAGCCTCTGTGATTTTCCCATTTAATTAAATGATTGGATAAATATGTAATATTAAGCATTCATATATTCCCTTCGCGGAATTTGACCCGGTATCCTTCCACTTAATCAACGCCTTCTGTTTAACTATCTCCTCATTTTATCCATTCAAACTACGATTGCTTTTACTAATGTATGGCAACAGTAATCTCTTCCATATCCGCTCATGTTACACTATGTTCTTTTCTTTATATTCACATTCTTGAAACAATGACAATTGTACAGCAATAACATCGCAATTATAATGAAGCTGCTCAAAGCCTACGTGATTCCTGTAATGTTGCAAAAATCTCGATTCACATTCTCTACGAATTTGTCAGTATCACCACCAATCATATTATTGTAAAGTGTGAAGTAGATAGGTTTGCCCTAAATACATGGATTTGCTACGAGGCAGGCACTAAAATATTTGCATATTGCAAAATGTGACGACTGGGTCGACAATAGAGTCAGTAACAGAATAGCTTTCTCAACTTAATTAAATGTACAACTATTTTTTGTATACGGGTTCTCCATCCCACCTTCAAGCGTACACCTTTCTTTATTTTGCACAAAAATACGGCAATCCATTTTTAAGTTTCCAACTTGGACGGACAAACATAAGTGTGTACATACATACCAGTAAGATAATTAAAAGTCATCAAATGAACTATCCGTATCCACCAAACCTTTTCCCATTACGATTCAATTCTTAAATTGATAATTAGTGTCCAGCAATGAGTATTAGTAATCAGACTGTTCTAGAAGACAATACTCAACTAGTATATAATTCTAATGTAATTACCTGTTAGCCTGTTTCATTCAACGATCAGCAAGGCTACTGCTACTGACGGCTTCTACTAACTTTAAGGAACTATATCTAGTGTGATAGGTATCACTTGAAATTGAATCATAATGAAGGAGGAGAAGGCATTAAATATCTGCATAACGGCCACCGAAAGGTCAGTAGCTTGCGCTGCTCCTGCATCAAAAGGTGCCACGGGGACGACAAGAAGTTTGGCCACCACTACGTCTTCATCCATACAGCGACAGCAAATGGGCGGAGGAGGGTGCGCAGGTGCTGAGGATGACCACAGGAGAAACAATCTGAGCGAACCATTCCTTAACGATACTGGCAATGACGACCCTCCAACTTATGAAACCGTACAGGCATTGATTGGGAAATCGGGGATGTGGCAGTTGCAGGTAATGCCCAAACTGCTAACTATTATCAATCTCTCATTATAGGTAATAAATTCATTGTTCCACATTGTTTCCATAGGTCTTTCTTCTAGCGTCATTTTCCGGGTTTTGTACGTCGTAAGTCGACTTGAAATTAAATATGAGAATATTTTATGAGAAAAATATATGCGACTATAGTTTGTGATATTTTTTGGGCTGTTAGGTTCCACAACTTGATTTACGGATTCATTGGTGCCGTTCCAGACCATTGGTGTGCCTTGCCAAATTTCCCTCTCAACTACTCAAGACAAGAACTTCGTCAGAGGCTGACATCAAAGTAATTACATGTTGTACTGATTACCATATTAATATGGTACTCTATGCTATTATCCAGTAATTATTGCAAACTATGATTCATGGTGGTCAATTTTTGGTTAAAGTCTTAGCGCCGAGGATAGCAAATGCATGCAACACCCCTGGACTTGGGATGCCCGTAATTTTTTCCTGCATGTTGACGACAGCGCAGTTGTTCGATGCAGTAAATTTGAATTTAACAATTCCGAGTTCGAGAGCACGGTGGCGACAGACTGGCAACTTGTTTGCGATGATGCTGCGTGGGCACCTTGCATTCAAATAATGTACATGGTTGGTCTTTTCATAGGAGCTCCCGTCTTTGGCATCATCTCTGATAAAATGGGTCGCAAATCTGCCATTTTAATTTCTTCCTTAATTTTCACCATCGCCGGGCCTCTGATTGCATTGTCGCCAAACTTTTCAGTTCTCCTTGTACTGCGATTTATATTGGGGTTTGCTCTACCAGGCGTATATGCTTGTTCTTATGTTCTGGCAATTGAAGTTATCTCAGAGCCGTGGCGTTCCACAGCAGGAAACTTTTTTAACTTGCCTTTCGCCTTAGGGTACACTATTCTGCCAATCATTGCGTATTTTGTTCGTTCATGGAAAACTCTACAAATTATTTGCTCCATTCCATCCCTGGAGCTAATTCTCACATGGTGGTTCCTCCCTGAGAGCCCACGATGGCTTATCAGGAAAGGGAGATTGGAACAGGCGGAAAAAACATTGAGACATGCTGCAAAAATAAACGATTCTCAGGAAAACATTCCGGATAACTTTTCTGAACTGATTAAGGCTATTTATGACCAGGAAAAGGAACCTGAAGCGGAAGGAACATTTGGGAGTGGATGCGTTCATGCGTTTAAGGACTACTTGAGTATTACCAAGTCACCTAAAATGCGGAGCATCTTTTTGACCTTGTGCTTTTGCTGGGTTACCATTGGAATGACGTATTATGGCTTGGGTTTGAATTCCGCAAATCTTTCCACAGACAGATTCAGGTACGCTATTCAATATCATATACACAATATATATATATACTAATCTTTAATTAACTACTTTCATCAATCATAATTTTCTTTTTAGGTACGTGTTTATCGGTGGTGTACTAGAGTTCCCTGCTTACTTGATGGTTCCATTTTTTATCAAGTACTTTGGACGGAAACGAGTGTTTATTGGATTCACATGGACCTGTGGTGCAGCCCTTCTGATATCTCTATTTCTTCCTGAAGGCTCAGTGGTAGTCATTTTGCTAAGTTACCTGGGGAAACTGGTCATTGGAGCAAACTACTCCCTTGTGTACTTATACTCATCAGAGCTGCTGCCCACGTTGGTTCGTAACTGCGCACTTGGCGTGTGTGCCATGATGGGCCGACTGGGATCCACCATTGCACCGTTTATTGTCGACATTGTGGTAAGTTCTTGATAAGTTGACCTTGTCATCCAATTATTACTTTAAAGAAGTGTACCTACTAATTCTGTTTATTTTCTCTAAGGGTCGAGAACATCACATGTACCCTTCCCTGATTTTCGGATGCTTGGCAGTGATAGCAGGATGCATGTCGTTGATTCTCCCTGAAACTCAGAATCGTCCTCTGCCAGAGACCATCGAGGAGGTGGAAATGGGGAATGGATTTCAGATGGAAGAGGAGAAAAGTAAAACTAGCACAGAAGAGAGTACGGAAATTGTTGTAGCTAGTGAAGAAGGGGCCGACAGTCAATAGCTATTGATTGCAATATTTACTAACGACAAACAGTACTTTTATGCAGGTTGTTCCCGATTACAATTTATATTATTTGTTTGCATGAGAACAACTTTCATTATAAAACCAAACATTTTCTTCCTTTAGTTCTGTCACTAATATTATTTTGTTAAAAATATAGCGTAGTTAATCATTTTCCATACCTTGGACATTAATCTCAATAACCTGTGTGTTTGACCTGCCATCATAAACTTTGTAATAGATTGTGACCTAAATGTTATATCACGGTTTAATTTAACGGCGTAAATGGATCCAGTAATTAATTAGAATGTTCTAAATACATGCATATAAGCGCTTACTGTTAATAAATGTTCATGCGGAAGAAATGCTGATGTTTTTGTACTTTTTCATTACAGACAGCCTCATCATATAGCCTAATTAATGGCACATAAATACAAAAGCAATCCAATTAAAAATTATTCATCATCTCCGATTTCCTGTTCATGCTAGAGCAGCAGTCCATTAATTGCCACTAATTTACTAACAATGACATTACTACAATAATTAATGAGCAAATATGATATTTATTATTGCACTATGAAACTGGTCCATTATTTCAATTACTAATTTTGCTGACTCTCCATCCATCTCCCGTTGTCATTTTCTACTCGTTTCCAAAACCATACTCAAAACTATAAAAAATGGGCTCGTCAGTGGCTTTCCTTCTCGCCCTTGCCATTTTTACTGGTAAGTAACCTTACGCATAACCAATAACTGCAATTTGTTCCAGTCAACGTTACATCAAATTAGTCTTTTAAAAACATCACAGGGATGATGACTAGAGGGACCTCTTTGTCGAAAGTTGCCCCAGTGAGATTGGTTTCCATAACGGAAGGTAAAGGTCCATCCCTTCCGGGGCCAGATGAGACAGAAAAGTGTGGCTACAACTCTTGCATTCGTCACAGTCAATGCTGCTCCGGACTCTGTTCCTGGTCTCATGGCTTCAACTGCTACAACTCCGACCTGACAAAACCCCGCAAGGACCAAAAATAATAATGTTGCACCTGCAAACTATCTATTACTTTCCCAGACGATTGACAAGGTCAATAGTGTCCTTTCTCTTGTATAACATTCCATTATTATTATTATTATTTTATTAATATTACTTTTCTGTTCACTCTCTGTGCAGATGTTATTATTACCAAGGTAAAGTATAAAGGATTTTCATGGGAGGAAAGGGTAAATAAACTACTTTGATGATGATGTCAGTCATCTTTCCCTTCAAAAATACTAAAAGCCAATAGGAACAACATTTTTTTCCTCTTTTTGGTGAATAGAGTGAATATATTCTCACCATCGTATAATTTCACCATCATTCCACAACTCACAGAAAGAGCCGTTACTTTGCATTAGTACTTTTTTCTTCTTCTTTTCAACAATAACACCACTCTTGGCTATTTATATCCATAAATCCATTGTATTATTCCACACAAATCCAATACACAACACCACCACCAGCCAGTTTTCTTTTCCGTTTCATCTCGCATATAAATAAATAAAAAAGCATATATCCTTCGCCGCTGCTACAACAACTACTCACGTTAGTACAATGGTTATTTCCCTACTGCTCTGTGCTCACTGGCTATCAATTGAATACAAGTCAAGTGAAAATTTCTCACTGATTCCAGCAACCCTCTCTCTCTATTTCACAGTTAGCTATATAACAACTTTCTCTGTTCAAATGTATACAGTAAAACAGCAAACGCAGTAAAAAAAGTTGTTGTTGCTGTTGTTGTAGTAATATAAGCAGAAATACTGGAGACAGTGTTCTGTGTAGAAAATTGTACTGGAGAGACCCACCACCACACTTGCTGTTGTTATGCTCTGAACTGACTGCTGCGTGGAAGAAAGACAACTTCTCTCTTTCTCTCTATTCAACACCAGGAGCTGGAGTACAACAACCGGGAAAGTAACCTGGCTTGCTATTATTATTACTATTATTATTACTATGGGATATCTATCTGCCAGTTTGAAGAATAAAAAGCAATCAGCATGCAAGCAATCTATTTACTTTTACACATTTTCAACGCACTACTGCCACTACTACAGACTTTATACAAGTCCAAAATATTGAATATAGAAATATACTGTTTCACCTCACATTATACTATACCATTCTCTTTTCCCCTCTCTCCTTGTTGAACAGAGAGTTCTTGTAAAACCAGGAGCAGAAGTAGTGGTGGCAGCAGCAGCAGCAGTGCATTCACTTTTACGAAGAAAGCAGTCGCCTGCCATATACTACTCTTTCGTTTCTTCCCTTTTTCCTTTAACTACTTCTCATTTCCTCTCCGTTTCCAGTACTCCTCCAGCTTGCCTGCTTCACTGACTCACTACAATTCGGTTGGTGTTTTTTTATACCGGACTGATGATGATAAGTCCATATACACGACATACCTTATTATGCCTTTCTGTCGCTGCTGCTTGCACTTTCTTTCCTATTTTTCTCCTTATTTTATTTTCTCAACAGAATCAGTAGTGGAGCCAGTAAAGCCGCCTTACTACGCCACACACATGACGAAGTAAGACATGATTCGCCCAGTAAACTTGGTTAATACCATTTATTGTGTGTATAGTGGATATATGTAAATAAGTATGCGACAGTATAAAGTTGTACATAAATTCCGCATGCTTTTCTCTCTCTCAGTGAAAGCATTGCGAGCGTAAGAACAAGAGGAGAAATTTCTCCATAATATTCTCCATCGTCGTAAGCTCTGCTGCTGTTCAACTCTTTTCTCTGGAGAGACGGAGAGGAGAAATGCAACGCTTATCTCTGGAGGTATCATGCTGGCTAGCAGCTTGTGACTGGCACTCTGGCACACAGCAACACATGCAGGCATGCACGCATGCAAACATGCAGCAGTTTTTGTACTGCTGCTACACTTTTTACCGTTATAACCGTGTGTTCTCTCCAGCCCACTGCCGCAGTCTGACTTTTGACGTGTGCAAAGTGAGAGCGTACCCGAACAGCGTTCCACCATTTTCCCCGGGATTTTATACGTATATATTTTTTCCACTCGCTGACAAAACAAACATGCAGCAGCAATAGATTACGGAGAAGCAGAAAAAAATGTCAGGTCTGAAAAAATGATAAAGTATAAAGTGTAATTACTTTTGCGAAAGTTTTGCTGCTAGCTTAGTGTACTGTGACTTTTTTATATATAAATAGTGAATTATTGCAGCAAGGCTTTTTTATTATTCAATTATAATCATTGGAAATGATCAAAATGAGTGACAGTTACATATCCACACGTCGTCATTGTCATCAACACGAGACCCGTTTAGTTTGGTTTTCCAGACTCGGTGAATAGACACGGTGAACTGTGAGAAAAATTAGTGACCACCACCGCCAGCACCAGCAGCAGACGTTTGTGTCGTTGCACTGCATTTGGCTCCAAAACCGTTTTTCTCTCTGCGTATTTTCCACCTGTCTACCAGCTGAAAGCAGAGAAAGCGTTGCCCTTTTAATAAATCCCCGGAATACCTACAATGCTGAGGACCGTTATTATCTGATGGCTTAGCCTGACAAGGCCAATAAATAGCCGGACAGTATTCAGAAAGAAGACATCAGTGTTTTTTTTCTCGCTTTGGTTGTTTGTGCTTTTGTGTAAAAGAAAGGGAAAAGATTCAATGTAGCGGATATATAAACAGTGGTGCAGCAGCCGGAGAAAGTTTGAAAAGAAAGTCTTATATTTTTGCGTGCAGTCAGTCACGCCACAAGCAAGGACTATAATTAAGACTTCTTTTGCTGTTCTTTCCCTTGCACATTTTGGTCTCTGGTCCAACTTGGACCTGAACATAGTCAGTGGTTCCATTCTCTCTTTTCTCTGGGAAGAAGCAGGATGAATGCCGTGTTTTGTTTGGGGGACACGGGGAACTGCTGCAGAACAAAGAAGAAAACAAAGTAGTGTGTAAGCTGCAGTAAAAGTGAAAGCAGATGGAATAAAACAGTAAGAAAGTTGTTTGTAGCCATTTTAACGCCTTCCACTTTTCCCAGTGCGTTGCTACCACTATTATATACAACTTGAAGCTTTTATGATTTTTAATGAGATTGCGAAACTGCAACTGCAGTAGTCTGAGTTGAAGGAAGTGTTATTAGCAAGAAACCGCCACGTTATATTTATTTATGAAGGGAGCGTGAAAGCAGGCTAAAAAGCTGCTGCATGACCGCCCTTTAAAAGGTGCAATAAAACGTCAATAAAACTGACGGTTGTAAACCTGTATACCATTTAAAACCTTGTATTTCCCTTATTTACGGTTTACTTCATCAAAGAGAGGGAAGAAATAATTCCCTCTCTTAATCATCATCATGAGTACTTACTCCTGCCGAGTTGATCTATTACGCAATTAAGAAAAAAACAGGCAATTTTGACTGGCTGGCTGCCTCCACGCGCATTGTGGAGTGTGGCAGTGACTAATAAATTGCATCTGTGACAGACTGCTCCTGTCTGGGGAAAATTTTCAAGTTGGAATAAGGAAACCTACAACAACCTCAGCATTAATGAAGGATAGAAATGTAGCCGTTGTTATATAGTAAAACGTATATAACTTTGTTTTGCAGTTGATTCAAATATAAGTTTGCTACGTGTTTCTTCAAACTATCATTGCTATTACCTCATTTTTATCACCGTAAAAACATTTAGAGAGAAAGCAAGGGAAAATGGTTATGCAAGTACGTATAATTTAGATAATGTGCCGTAAAAGTAAAAATAATGATCAACCAATCCGTTCTTGTCGTTAAAGCTCTCTGCTTCCTTCTTAAAATTGAAACTTGCCTTCCATATTCGGCTCTTCAACTTTCCACATTTTCAACGGAAGGACCGTTAAGATAAAAGAGTATAATGCAACTGTGTATTTTTGAATGATTATTGTTACAACGATAAAAAAACGACTGGAGGAAAAGGAAGCGAAAGTCATAGCAAGTCTGGAGGCAGAACAGGGAAGGGAAGGTATTTATTTCCACATTTGGATTTCCCATCTTGCAGCTTAAACGACCGTTTTCTTTATGTGTGGTAAACCAGGTAAGTAGTAAAAAATTGCCGTTTAAGATAACCGTTTGTATTTTGCCTAATGGCATGAAAGGAGCACTTTATTGTTTTTCAACGATTTTATAAATACCTTTCAAGAGATATATATATTATGGGATACTATAAAGTTGCCATGTTTAAATTAATTTTTTTGCCAAGTTGGCTGAAAACCTTTAAAAAATAATTTAAACAAATAACTGCAAATTAAATAACAATTCACTATAGCCTCTAATGTTTTCTCACTGTTATTATTTTCCTTTTATCTGTTTAAAAAATCATTGTGAAGTTTTTTGTCCAGTTGTTGAATGCGAATGAATGAAGATTCTCTTCTCACACACTTTTTTCCTCACTCACTCTCTAAATAAGTCTTTATACATAATTATATATGTACAGCAGCATAACAGCAATGACAATTAAAATGTATTGCACAATTTTTTTGAAATAATCTTTTTTTCTCCGCATCGCTCGCACACTCAAATACTATTACTACTCTACTACAGCATGTTTAAATATTATATTGCCTTGTCAAAATACTGCAACAATTTACGTGACATTAAATCATAATGTCAGTTTTAACATAAAGACACACTGGAAAATAAATATTTTTGAATAGTTTATTATTAAACACTCGTTTTTTGAATGAATTACCTGACATGACCCTTTCACATGTTTCACACACGTGTTCCGTTTTAGAAAGTGACTTTGTCTCTAGAATATCCTGAATATCGATGATCCTGCACATTTTAGTAATCTTCCTGACACCACAAAAAATTGTCAAAATATGTGAGTAGTTTCTGTGTTAATAGGGGAATGCGCATGTGAAATCTCCACAAAACCGTGTTCGTCCGCATTATTAAATGTTTTTAAATGTTTAATGTCTTGATAACCCCCTTACTAGAGTTTAGAGCACAAGTCCCTTTTTCATAATATATCCACATACAGTATTTTTTCTGCTATAAATTTTCTTATTTACAGAGTACTGTAATCTAAAAGTTCACCAGCCTTCTGTACTCGTATACTGTTTACCCAATGTGCAAAATTAAAGAACTAATCATTAAAAATATTTTCAGTCGACCACCAAAACGGTATTCGTTATTTTTTATCAAGTTTTCTTTGTGAAAGAGAACATTTCTTTGCGATGTGTGGTGCAAAAATTTATGGCTGTTTTCCTCTGTTCAATACTCCCCAAGGCTTTTGAGCCATTTGAGTAAAAAAATATACAATGATAATGACAGTAAGAGTTCGATCAAAAGGAAAAAAGCCATTGAATGGGCAGTGTTCCAGGGAAACCGTATTGGAGATGAAGTAAAACGCTTTAAGGAGGCATACGTTTAAGAAAAAAGTTTCTAAAAAGAATATTGCTTTTATAAAAGAGTATATTATTCTATGCCTGTGTCATGATGACGATGATCTCTTTCTAGATGCCGATTATTTTTTCCTATTTCTATATTTTCTTTCCTTCGTCAGTATATTTCCTGGGAATATGAGTACTGCATCTGCTGCTGTGTCGTTCTAGAGAGAGAAAAAGGATACAGGCTGGTTTGACAATGTCCCCAAATATATACGCATTGCCCACTCTATAATCATTATTATCATAGACACTTGTACGAAACTAAAGTCGGCGTTGGAGTAACTCTGTGTTAGAGAGTTTGCATCATTTTACTTTCCCAAGTAAAATTGACTGCGTGGTAGGAAGAGTGTGGTGGCGTGTTTCTGATAGTGATATCATTGTTATTAGTACTAAAGTAATAGGATATGAAGTAAGTAAATTTCAGCAGTGTCTTTTCATTCTTCTTGCCTACAACAAAACTTACATTTTGTTTGTCGTCGTTCATTTTCACAAGAGAAAGAGAGGGAGAGTGAATAAAATATATTGTACTGTGTTTAGTTGTTTAACTTCTAGCGATGCCTGCACTCGCGATCCGGTTATAACCGGA
>JAHZMV010005743.1:0-12440 GCA_027743765.1 Coecobrya sp. COE2
GATAGATATTTCTCCGACGGTGCCCCGGTGTCCACTTGAGCATAAAGAGCGTACTCTGATGACAACTCCGGGAAAAGTAACTCCAGAGCCCTCCAAACATGGTAGGACTTGACTTTGCAAGGTAGTATGCTGTTCTCATCAGGTTTGACATTGGATGTGTCCGAAATACCTATGCATTTATCCACAAAATTCTGAAACATTTCATGAACTGTAGTGGGTTTAATATTTGGAGGTTCCAGTGTCCTATCCTTTTTAGCGTACTTGCGAGCATCCTCTGAATATACCTTAGCCAACATATAGCACAGTAGCGGAATGCCCGTAATGTCACATCCATAGTCCGTCACCGTAGTTTTTAGGTTATTAAGACAAACTACTGCAAAAGTTGCAAGCCTCGATTGATTGCAGTCGGGATGAGAGAGTGCCCAGCTTCTCTGAATATATTCTTGTTGGTTATTTTTGTTGAAAGGTAGGATATCATATGCGACAACGCCAAGCATGGTTTCTAATTCTCTGCGTAATTGCGGTCTCGATGTGACATATACGTGCACATTTCCCGTTTTAGTTTCCAGTGACTTCAGCAATTTCTTTATGAGGCCTATGTTTTCCGTCAAAACTTCATCAAGACCGTCAAAGAAACACTCAAGTTGACATGAGTTTTTTTCTATTGCCTTAATAACAATAGCTCTTGACAATGGCAAGGGATACGCCTGTTTCAAAATCAAATTTAAAGCTGATTCTGTTTTCCATTCCCCGTCCTCAGAATTGAGTTTAATGTCCTTGTTCAATTCGGAGAGTTTGACAAAAACGATTACTCGTTCTACCTTGATTGGATTTGCAGTGGCACTGCTTTGTGACATCCTTTTAGCAAGACTAGCTAGTAGCCAAGATTTACCCATGCCAGGTGTGTCGCAAATACAGATACCAAAAGGCTTTTTAGCTTCATTCATTGATTCCACGAATTTACTTTCTGACATGTACTTGCAGAAGTCAACCGACGGGCAACGAGTTTTCATGAATTTCCCAAGGACATCCGAGTTACCACAGGTTCCTTCTAAAAGGTAGATATGGTCATCATCGTACTCTTCAAAGCGTATTAGATGTACTGGAGAAGATTTCATGTTAGCAATGGACTGAATTTCTTTCCAATCGCTGTCGTTCGTCAGAAAAATGAAACGCGATGTAAAACCAATTGTTAGGTCGCTTGACGTTGAAGTTGAATGAGGATGCATCAAATGGGTTAATTGAGGTCTACTCTTCATACCCTTAAACACGAAAATATCTTCACATTCTTGTTTGAATATGTCGGGATTTAATGTGTATCTGTTTGAAATTGATCGCTCGATATATACTTCGTCCAATTTGGGAATTGCATTTTCAGGAAGAATTAATTTCTTATTTCCAAGCATGAATTCGATAACGAGCTCCTTCCCGCACGACGAATCCTTAACTAATTCTGATATATCGTTCTGGTCAATCCCGAGGTCATAAACCTTCTTCAACTTTCTGTTATTTTCGTCATAGAATCCTACGTCGGCTGAGAGAATAGCTTTGAAATCTATGTCTAATGCACATTTATGAAGTGCATTTGATACCTGCGCATTACGAAATCCTTCGAGAAGAATTTCTAACGCTCCACTCTGTCGACATTCATAGAGTGCGTTGTACATTCTTTCGTATCCTTTCGCACGACCTTTAAGAATGGTATAAAGGCTAGAAGATTGATCATGCCGGCTTTTAGCAAACCCAATGGCATCCTGTAAGAAAAGTGTGCGCTGCTATAGATGCTAAAATTGAAAGTATAAGTGTAATATAATGTCATGTAGTGTAGTTGGTTTCTTACCAATGAGGAAACATCGGCATCGCTGAGGATATTTGATGCTTGGAGACACGCTTTTAGTGTTGCAGTAAATTGAGTGTCACTTATGAGCTTTACCAGATGTTTACGGATGTGTTCCATTTGCCAGGTTTCCATCATATAACCTAAATATTATAGAAACATTTTAAACATATTATCTTACAAACAAAAAATGTAAATTCTTATCAGTTGCTAGTTGTGTTTTAAATTTAAAGCACTCTATTGCTTTTTAAACATTGGTTGGTTTATACCTTCCTGGTCTTCAGGTGTTAACATATACAATTAGCTTTGTGCTAACGTCTTTGTTACCACGTACTATTTTTTGGTGACTTAGCACATAAGGACAATGCTTATGAATCAATATTTGTTATTACTTAGAAATACTTCGATGCCTTTACGATAACTGATGACTGAATTACTGGTCGTCAACTACCTTAGAAGTTTTTGAATAAGCTGAGGCAAATCATGGTTTCAATGGTGAAGTTATGGAATGTGGAACACCCCCTGAGCGAAGTGAATGATACTGCAATCAGTGTTGTTCTTGTTGGTATTGTGCTCATGTTTTGTATTTGTTGACAAGAAAAAAACAAGAGTATTTTTTAAAACATTTATATATATATACTGTTAAACGTCATACTTACATATATACAAGATATTTCCAGCACCAATTTAATTGATAAAAGTTTTCAGGAAGAATTCGTAATATAAGTGTTATAAGATCACGAAAACCCAATATTTATGAAGATGTATATAAGTGGACGGAACTCCTAAAGAACTAGTTAAAGGGTTTTTTATGTAATTTGATATGATGCTCTATAGGCTGGAAGCCTGAAAGGAATGTAACCAATACTTAAATACATACATGACCACAAAAAATCTCGTAAGTATTACATTTAACGATTTCACAAAGTTATAGATCACATAATATTGTTGAATTATTCATTTGACTAATTTATATGAGCATTTTTACTCTATTTGCCAAAAAGTGAGATGTCTCTGGAGCAATTTTTATTGAGGCCTTTTACATACACGCATAGTTTTGCGAATTGCCTTCTACATTTTCAGTCAGTTCCAATAAACGCTTTCTACATTCTCAAAATGGCTCCAGAAGCACACCTGGGACAGCTTGAACTTTTTCTTGCATTAAATAGCGAATAAAATTCTACACATTATAATGTCCAATGCCTAGGATGTTGTACTTATTAATAGAACAATTAAATTCCTGAATAACATCTTAATTTTGACCATTATATTTTCAAATGGCGTAGTATTTATGTAATGCTACTAATTTATTAAAATAAATATCTCACAAAACAACAAGGTTACCAACTATAACATACATTATATCTTTTATTATTCCGTTAACAATTGGAATTTTAAACGATATTACCAAAGACAATCAGAATGGTCGTGACAGTTGGGATGTTCTCTTGAAAAAATTATAGCTTTTTATATGACTGTTTCTGGAAACTTTTGTGAATTTATAAAGCGCTTATGAAAACTGACTGAAAATGTAGATCGGGTTTCTGGAAACTAAGAGTCCGTGTAGAAGACGGAACTAAAAATATTTAAGCGATGTACGCTTAAACATATTTACAGCCTTGTTGTATTCTGTCTCATTAGAGAATAAAATTTGTCAAATTCCAAATCCATCTACTTCATGATTGGCATTAATTCAAATGGTTTACCCTGGGAAAAGGTTACAAGAAGTTCCATTTGAATTAATATATTATATATTATACACTACATTTTGTCAGGCTATGTACAGTCTGGCTTAAATAGAAAGCAACAAAATGCAATGTGGTGTTAACAACTATCTGCAATATATCAAGTTACTTGGAAGCTTCGTTGATTTTTCTTATTCACTAACAAGTATGCCCAAATTAATACATGTACGGAAGTTAATTCTAATGTCAACATATGCATTTCCAATCAATATAAAAACTTGTTGGGCCTTATACTGAACAGGATGAAGCATTTCATTTTGCCTGTGCAGAAGAAGAGTGAAGAATATTTATGTTAAACATAGTTGACCATCTACAGCAATTAATGGGTGGTTTAGACACGGATATGATAGGATGTCAATGTAGAGATGGCTCCCCAGATGATGTTTTTGTAATGTCATTTCAGGGGTTTGAAGTGAGGTGCGGATTGAGGGGAGATGAGAGTTATATCGACTACATCCCAGAGGTAAGCGCACATCACAAAGAAAGAGAAGGTTTGAACTTTCAGTGAATTGTGTCCCCATCTTACAAGTTTGTCTCTTGTTAGTTAAGCCTGCAGGCAATACACTGTTGGTACGTCAGCTGTGTTTGCTAAGATGGAGATGGGATAGATAGGAAAAAACAGATACCTATACATATGTAGTGTTATACCTGTATGTGTATAGTGATGTGATACTACCGCCGTCGGAGATGACTGGCTTTTCGGAACCTTCTCACTGGATGGTTGATGACCTATGACCTTCACTAATTGTGGTTGAGAGCTAGAAATAGTTCTCCTACAGAAGGTAATATGATAAGATATTGAAGTGTAGTATGGGCTGATGGGATGAAACTATGTTCTGCTCTGCATATCCCAGTAGTAACTACACATCGTAAAGTTTAGTTTTTTCTGTGAATGTTCTTCCAAGATTAGATGACGATGAAAAATAGAACTCTCCCCAGATGGTGGAAATGACGATAGTGAGTTACACAACCACAAAATTGAACCTACCCCTTATCACCATATTGGTTTAATGCTTTTAAAAACCATTCCACAGTAATGGTGGTGTGGCGATGACGATGAGGTTTGACCTATTATGGATAACTGGTTTAAGAGGCTGGCTGATTTACTGATTACTCCATTAGGGGTACCGAAAAGGAGGAATGGTGAATGACCTCCTCCCCAAACTGGGGGAAAACATGAACACCTTAACCCTAGCAATAGCAATAGTAGCAATATGGGGAATGGTTAAATACCTCCTACCTACACGTGGGAAATACGATCACTCCAACCGACACTGCAACAGTGTCAACTGAAAGGGAGGGACCGAAAAAATCAAATATTTGATTCCTCAGCTCCGGTAATCGCCTAATTAATGTCATGATTCCTTCCTTCAATTACATACATACATACATACATCTGCTGCACTTAAACATTAAATTTCATTAAACCTAAGTACTGGATCGGCCAAACCAGCGTTTGAGTTTTTAAAAATGGATCAGCAGGAGTTTTCCTTAAAAATTTAACGTGAGCTATTCTCCCAGTTATTTTAGGAGGGACCACTCTTATACCTTCTAACGCACCCCCAAGACTACTGGGTAGAACCAGAATGAAGAATAGCAATTCAGTTGGTATGGTGATATATGTACGTAACTGTTTAGAAATGAACCCTTTTCCACATGAGAAAATTTATATTATCGTATATTATAATTTTTGCGTTATATTTTTTGCTATTTATTAGTCTCCTGATGAAGGTAATAGTCACATCCCAAAGCTTGAGTATTGAATTATTACGTTGAAAATTTAAGTGGCATCCATTAACTCCGCTAACATATTACCAGAAGTATTTTGTATGTGAGAGTGGTGGATAATTATCTTATTACAGATATTCAAATTTAATTGATCACTGAATTTCTTAAGAGATATCGGTATGACTTTATCCCATTTTTAGTGCGAATACTGCGTGTTTGGTTATTGTTATATGCTTTCAAGCATGCAGTATGTACATATGTAGTATATATTTTTATATAGATTTATAAGGGATATATAGTTTTGGTTGAAGATATTTGTCACAAAATTATGTATTTTCTCCTAGTGTAGTGGTGTTGTCGCACTGAGCCCCAAATTCTGAACCGATAGAGTTTGGTATCTGCATGATCGCCCAATGTCGTAACCATTTACTTTGTACAGACAATCCTGGTAGGCACATGGCCCTGCACGCCTCTGTACATTTGATAGTAAGCAGCAGCAGCAACACACCACTACCACTAGACTCTTGTTGCAAGTCTTGCCGTGTGCAACGCTGCTCAGCAGTACTTATCATTTTTTCTGCAAACTGTCCATTTAAGTTTAATTATAAAATAAATTTGAAACCTTTGACTATAGGAATTTAAGTTGGTTTCTTGGTATTTGGTCATTTTATTTGTTTGCATTTTACGATCCAGCGAAAACGAACCCTCTTCTGATAAAAATTAGGTGCATACTTGGCTAAGCTGAAGATTTTGCCAACGAGTAACTACTGCATCATTTTTCTGTGAAAACCTGCATTAATATGCGCAATTCTTCCATAATATTGATAAGGAAATTGGGGAGAAGCGTAGAAAACTGTTTTTGCTTTTCCAGTAAGAATTTTTACTGTTTATTTAGCTTCATGTCTGTTATGAGGATGAGCTGCTTGGTTTTGAAGCAGAGAGGAAAAAGGGATGAGTTTTGTGGAAGAAATAAGAAGAGAGGAGATGAACAGTTGACGAAGGGACACTGGTGTTTCTTAAGTATTAATTGACAGTCAATGGAATGTGTGTGAGGGGTGAGCAGAGAGACGTAGATTGTTACTTCTGATAACAATTTTTGACGAAAAAGTGAGGGGAACAGTTGTATGGAGTTTTGCATGTAAAATGATGAAAGAATGTAGGTAAAAGAAAAAGAACTTTTTGGTTGAAATGTATTCCAAGAATATTTTAGTTTTTCTAAAATTTGTCACATAAACTAGATTTATTGCTTTTTGGATATTTTTGTCGTATCTATGTTGAGTTAGTTAGTGAATGGAGTGAACAAGTGAATGTTTGTGTGTATGGAGATTTTTGGAGAAGAAGGAAGAAGAGGCGGAGAGAAAGGGTGGACTTAAGGGAAAATTTTAATGTGTAAGAAATGTGGGTTTATTTGGAGTTTTTGTATTTGTAGGTTATTATAAAAAAGGAATGTTAAGATACGTTAGTATAGTTAAGAAGTGTGTAGCTGTAAGTGAATCTTTAGTTTTAAGGGTTACGGCTGGAAAATAGTAACAAAATCTAGATGTAAAATTGAATAGAGCATCATTATTAAATCCGATCTCTATCAACCCCCTTCGGACTTCGCAGGCGAAACATAATGGTTTCATAAACGCTATAAAAGTCGCTGAGGTGATTGCAACTGGGTCGTCTTATTTTTCTAGATTCAAATTTTTATTGGCTTCTTTAGTAGAGAAAGTATTTTTTGTTAGAAAATATTCCTTTTGTTTTTGGAAATATCTTTAAAGTTTAAATACAAAAAATAATCTGGCCATTGTAATTGTATTCAAAAAATATATAATATTTGTAGGTTCAAATAAAAATTTTTACAATTAGCATAAATTCCAAATTTTCCCTATTATTTTTTAAAAATCAAATTCAGTCTTAAAAGAAAAGCAGATTTTATTTATATCACTCATTATTTTGCTCATATTTTATATTTTAGTGGACAAGGAAGGAAGGAAGTGAAGTGCGACTGTGACTGTTCAACCGTTCCCAATACCACTCCCATTTCCCCTCAATTCAATCATTATATTAGGCCCTACATTCCCAATAACAGTTATATGACATTTTAGTACCCAATAAAATTATTTATGTTCTTGACCCTAACGTGAAACGTCAATATAAGGTCTAGGTCAAACAAGCTTCATTTAAAGTTTTCCACGATTGGTTTACCTTTTGAAATGTTCACCTATTGTGTGAAACCGATGGCTCAGGACAAAGTCATTATAAAAACTAGATATGATAACCATCAATACTGAAATTTTAACATAATTTGCGAAAATAAAATTGACTCTCAATGAGACTTACCTTCTTGGAACTATTTCTGCGGAAGCGTCAAACGGTGAACAAATCACTACTCGACGATCTCAAATAAACTCCAACGATGTTAGCTGAATCCAAGAAACCTGCACCACACAGTTAATAAAAGCCGTTTTAAATATCTGTTTGTGCGTTTGTATTTAACCATACAGATACACACTTGTATAAACTATAATATTTTCTCATGGGTTTTCAAAGAATAAAGATGAAGCTGCTACATCTATGTGTCCAAAAATTGAACTGTGATGATGAAACGGATTCTGGTGATTTATATACTCAGTACGGCAACGGTGAACCAATTTAATGACTCATCAATGAGGAGTCATCTGTACCAAGTAGTGGATATCCAGTATTTGACCTCTTTGCAAATATTTTAAGCTAGTGTAATAAAATGATGCGGTCTGAAAATGAGATTTGTTATTTAATCATAACGCCCATTTAATTGCATGTATCTTTTTCATTTTGAATGATTGCTTGTTTACATGCTTAAACTGCAATATCTATTTTTTCAACAACATTAGCTTCAACAACGGGATGTGCATATTCTGATATGACAATTTGTTTGTTTGTTTGCGGACAAGCATTTATTTGCTATGCCATAATGAAGTTACTGCATTAGTCAACGAAATTACGTTAGTTGAGCTTACTAAGTAATTTAATTGCATAACCAGTAATATATATGATGTGTATTATATTCTGAGATTACAAGGATTTAATCTTGTTTGTACAAATGAAAATCTCACATTTTGGAAAATCTCATTTATATCACATTCTTTTCTACATAAAGCTCTATTATGCATGACGTAACCAATTATTGTGTGAGAAAACAATCTCACCATGACAGGTTGGTGCGATCGTTAACTCACCCATAATTTCAAAAGCCGCAGTATGTATTATTTATTTAAAATTTTACTTTAGGTTTGTGTATGGGAAAAGTTTGTAAGATGAATAACACTTCACGTTAAAGTCTAATTAATCAAAGAAAATTAACAAATCATTGCGGCAATTTTTACATTTCGCATGCTTAATTATTTTCCTAATATGTAGGCCTCTTATAAATACAACTTTTATGGTCCATCTATTGCCTTATTAGACCAACGCTCGTGTTACATTAATAATTTTTTATGGAGTTTTCAAAGGCATGATTGGCATTTGACTAACTACAATCTTAATTTGACGTGCTACCTCATCTATTACGTATGACCTATTCTCAAGCAAGTCATAAATCAGTGTATCTACACTGTATTGATTAGTAAATGTACTACTACAAGCAAATATTTCTGGCAACTGAAACTGTTGTGAAAGAGGAGTTATGAGTATGATATACTATTTGAATAAAAATAGTATTATTATGCAAAACCTTATTATCTTTATGTGTTATTATCCAGGTAAGTAAAATTCGATACACGTCAAGATCCATGTATGTATGTCACCCATTGTCATTGCGGGATGCAGTTTACAATCTGAAAATGTAATAACATTAGTGTAGCTAGAAAATTTTTTGACAATTTACTCACCTTTCTTATAATTAGATCCAACTTAAAACGAACGAAACGAAACGAAAAAAATTCTGGATAAGTTAACTTTCACTGGCTTCAATTTTTACTCTCATAATATTGCAATTTAAAATTAATGAAACCAATTTTCTATGTCAGTACGAAGGATTTTGAACTAAACCTTTCGTTGATGTCATGTGACATAACGTATTACTTCGAATTAGGAAAGAGAAAAGGAAATTTGACTAAATGCATACAAGTAACAAACAGCAGGATGTAACATGGACTGGGAAGATAAGACGGATTTAACGTATGTATTTCCTCAGCAGATGCGTTCACAAACTTGAGTTACTTGCATTCATAATGAAGCCTCATTACTTGAGCATAGAATCAATCTTTGAAGCTTGTATAATAAAAAATGACACCATAAGATTTTACCACAATCTTTGCTATTAAACTTTCTATGATAATATAATACTGTAAATATTAAAGCGGTTTTAGGTGCTAAATTTCCTTTTCCAGCAACAAGATGAATAGAAATAATATTCTGTAAATAGTTTGGTATAAGGTGAGTAAGATTTTGTGAGTGGTAAAGTACTCGTTTTCACAAAAGACGTAAGACTTAAGTAAATGTTTGCATTTGCACCTTTATGGCATGTAGTAAAAATTGTGTGAGATGAGGACAATGAGAATTCGGATGGTGTGATGTTGAAGTTATAGTAAATAGGTCGGTCCATACAATTATTACGTAACCGTATATGACGTGTTTTATATAGGTATTACATATTACCACTGAAACAAAGATAAGAATTTTACAGCTCAATCATTTTTTTACATGCAATTGGATTTACTCCTAAATTCACAATCATTTCAAAATATTATAGCAAGTCATGGCATTTATTGTAAACTAAAAAGAAACTATGTTACGAGATTAACAAAATTATGTTTACCGAAAACGAAATATGATTTAGTATCCCATGAGATAACCAACTAATATAAATCGAGTATAGATGGTTTCAAGAAACAAATACATACAAACTTAGAATTTTCGTAATTAATGCATCAGGTCACGCATAAATTTACTCCTGCTTATTTTAATAACTTTAAGAAAAATTCAATCATTCCGAATATTTGAACCTGAATCAGGAGCCAACCTACTGTTCAAAATATCACAAACGCTTTTGTAAAAAATGTTTCACAAAAACAGTTGTCCATACCCGGCATATTATAGACAATCTGGTTAGCGTAATGTTTA
The DNA here is from genome assembly GCA_027743765.1 of Coecobrya sp. COE2. Lineage (NCBI taxonomy): Eukaryota > Metazoa > Arthropoda > Collembola > Entomobryomorpha > Entomobryidae > Coecobrya > Coecobrya sp. COE2. The sequence continues at coordinate 10,399 of JAHZMV010005743.1, forward strand.
ATCTTAACTACACTCAATATATTTTTAGCATTTCAAAATAATAAATTGTCACAAATGATACATATCACGACATCGATTAATTTTAATTTTGACTGTGTACTGTTCAACAATATAACATAAATACTACAAACCAACATGAATATACAAGTACTGATATTGTCACTTAGGATGTAGGGTATAGAGATGGTTTCTGGGCTAGATAATATACTAGAATCAAATTCGCAGAGTTATTAATCAAGAGAAAACAAACGTTTGTACAGCGAACTGTCCTGAAAAAATAAAAATTACAAATTAAGTTTAAATTTAGTGTCAAACTTTTAATAAAATTAGCTCTCTGTTTCCTTGTCATTTTCCAACTCCAATCGAAACTGGGTCAATGCGGATTTCACATTATGTAAAATATGTGGATCGATCTCGAGCATATAGTTTCCCTTTATGACGTTTCGCAGAGTCTCCGGGAGGTTAGAGAGATTAGTAGTGTAAGGGTGGCCGCAATGTTGACCCTCCGGTGTAACGCTTCTACATACGGAAACAAATTTTAGATAGTTACCAAAATTTAAAGCATTATAAACTTTGGGGTATGAAAACTTTTCTGAGTTTTTATGGTCCTTACTCAAGCGCTGGGCCAACAAGAATACATCTCAATATCCAATTTTTAATTTTGTCAGGTAAAATCCATAAAAAACAACTGTAGGTTAGAATGTGTTCAATCATACAAATAGCTTCCAACCGTGTAGTCAAGTGATCCCCCATACATTTTTCTTTCAGTATCTGATAATGTGAAACTCAAAAAATGTAATACCTTTTCCAACAAAAGATAGTTTGACTAAACTATATACCTATAGTAATATGTTTACCTGTACATCCAGCACGGTTAAGCCGGTGAGTAAATTTTGTAATAAAATCACCACAACAATAACAAAAATAATGAACACTAATATTGTCAGAATTGGAAGTGGCGGAGTTTCCGATTCGTTTTCCGGAAAGAATATATCGGTGTGTTCCAGTTCTCCAATCAACATTGCAAATAGTTTTACAACACCCATGCCCGTCTCTAGTTCAAATTCTGGCCTCTAAAAATAAACAGTGTGTTAAATCAAACGAAATATGTATCGTGATATTAAAATTTTATAAAATTAGTGCTTCGTACGGGATGAAATATATAGTGGAATGTCAACATGAATGCCAGTAACATTGGAGTGAAAGCAAGAAAAAATTTGAGGAAGTTGCAAAAGATCTGGAAGATGAACAAACATCACAAATAAGATGGATATAAATTGATTGAATATTCAATGCAAGTACAATTACCACACCTGAAACAGCATTTGGTTATAAATCCCAGCCCAACTAAATTTAGTGGCTTGACTTTGAAGAACCAACAGAGCTGCAAAGATTCCAAACTATACAAAATAATTTTAACTGTGAAATAATAATTGCATTTTATGCTATTTAAGTATGGAATATTTTCAGGGAGAACAACTTACTGCGTTTACAAATGGAGGGGAAATGCCGACACCAGCAAAAGGGAGAATTGTTAAGAGCGCTATCTGGATGTAGTTTATGTACTGGCCCCAATAAAAATGTCTGGTTGGTGATGATGTCACCTCTACCAATTCTAAACACAAAGAGATTACGTAACAGCAATAAAAGTTTGAGACGAAAGGTTCCCCGGTTTCCGGGAATTGTGTGTTTCCTGACGAAGTGTTGGTCTCGCCCTCTGATATATTCCCAGGAATGTTTTTGAAAAAATGGGATTGGTGAACGAGAAATATCACACTCAATATGCACCAAGCAACCTAAAAGAATTAATGCAATATTTTACATTTAAAAATTAGTAAAAAATGTGTGCAGATATTCCTATATTTACCTGATACAGAATTGAAATCCAGATAATGAGGTCGATGCAGAAACTTCCCTTTTTGCACAGGAATGTTTGTACCAAAGGGTGAAGCAGTATATCAGACCGTTGAAGTTTGGAATTGCCTATTATCATGGATAGGAGTCGGGTCTCCCGGAGTTCGTTATACTTTCCGTTCGAGTCG
>JAHZMV010005744.1:0-10748 GCA_027743765.1 Coecobrya sp. COE2
AAAAGGGTTCTCAGTAGTAGTCTACCCTTTTTTATACTTATAAATTTCCGGTTATAACCGGATCGCGAGTGCAGGCATCGCTAGAAGTTAAACAACTAAACACAGTACATGCCTATCTCATCTCCTCTCTTGAAAGACGTAGGAATGTCTGTATAACATGAAACTTACGTAGTTTAGCCATTGGATTTTGTACCCACAAAATCGTGTTTTATGTTATGCGTAATCGTAATCGGATTACTTCTTAGAAGTCTATGAAGCTAGTATTCGTTAAAGATCTCATAAAAAGCAGACCAAGTTCCTGCCGTTGCTGTCGAGCACAGTGATGTTTTAGTTAATAATTTTATGGGTTTTAGATTAGGTAGACAGAAAGGTTACAGCACAACTTGTAAGTAAGGTAAGGTAAATGGGAGATTTACGTAACATCATTCAATCCAACAACCAACCAAGCTCGTATGCCGAAGGGATACATACATAATATACTGGATATTCAGAGGATATCGATACGATTGTATAATCATTTATTTTTTACACTTGGTTCTCCATTATAATTATGACTATGACACAGCATAATACAAACATATTTACCCTACCCACATGTTTTTGGTTTGAAGCACCCCTTCGCATTGAAAGACAGACAAGGAGACAAGACTTGTCAAAGGACAATGAAATGAAAGGAAATGGTCTGTTGTGAGCATAAAACAACTTCCGGTTTCCAGTAGTTCGCATATAAAACACTGGGAAAATTGAATGGCTAAAGCGAATTGAAAAAAATAAGTTCACATGTTGAAGATTGATGATGACACCAGCTACCTGGTCTAATTGTACGGAAAGGAAATAGGTAATAATTTTTGTCGGGTATGGGTCAGTAACAGCACAAAAACAAACATAAAGAGCAGGAGCAGATGGTGTACTAGCATTTGGTACTTTCAACCGTTTTGGTATTAATTATATTTTACTACATATCTTAAAGCTAGAGAACTTAAGTTTATTCGTATTTACCCATCGTAAATGTAAGAAGTACGGATAGTAATATGCACATTGCGTTGTATAGTACCTTTAAAAGTCATGTTTTATTGGCTATGTTTTACCGTGTAATTTTATCTTTAGTAACTTGCTAGGGCAGGGGAATGATGGTATGCTGGCAGTTAAATATTAAGACAACAACAATTATCAATGGTTTGAAAAGGAAGGTCTTCTGACTTTAACCATAAGGGAAACTAATTGTACACATAGCCGCTTCAGAGTTTTCTTAAAATAAAACCAGAGATAAGCAACTTGTCATGCAAACAAAACAAAAATTGTAAATTCGTATACCCAATGGACCATGTAGCTTACAAGAATATTATACAAAAAGACAACCATAATTCGTTTTGTTTGTATGTATTTTGGACAAATTATTGTAAGTGAATACATACAAAAAGAACAGAAAATTCGTATTCTCAAAAATTGTATTTTCATTGGAATGAGATGTTGTTGCAACACCTACCCAAGTAGTAGTAACAAATTCGTATAGTTTGGTTTATAATAAGGCCTGCGACATAGAATAAAGACTCTTTATTAAAGAGACAAGTAAACGTGAAGCTTAATAATGTACTAAATTACGGTTCACATAAAGAAATACTAGGTATTATGTAATTTTGATATCCTATCTCTCAGCGTTTATTCTTGTTTAAAAATGTCACATAAACTAACACTCAATACGATACCGTCAATTAACTAGCGTATTTATGCTTAATACCTACTCAAATTGATTTATGCTTTTAAAACCGTAAATGCATGCATTTAACTTTTCTATCCAATTTTTATAACTATCAACTATTATATGGAATCCTTACTAGAATTGCCTATGCTATAATAGCATGCTTACAAATTCACCTTATATCTAATAGCTTTTCAATTCATAAAATATGCAATCATCAAAACTCCTTGTAAGAGCACTACAGTCATATTTATCTCTCTCGTTTATCGCATCATATCAAATTGCTTATTTATAAGTCATCAACTTTCCATTACATTACCTCTTTCTGAACTTTATTTGAGATTATATAGTACAGGCAATAATAATCGAGTGCTACAATCATGCTTCCGCCTCGCATGGCTTTATACCGGAAATAGCTTGTAATTTATCTTGTTGGACATGACAGATGACAAACATCAAGTATGCGATTACTTTTATTTTACAGTGACAGTATTATGAATACTAGTAGTATGTATTACAATGAGAGAATCCGGATTATTAACTGAAAAAAATCGTTCATATTGTGTCATTTCACGATCATCATCAGGATAATAATATACTCCTTAATAGAAAATGTTAGAATTTACCTCCTCGATAGAAAACACCGCATTTTTGCAGTGTGGAATCCTCCCCACAAATGTTGAAGTTGTTGGGGAATGAAAATCATCCCGAGTTTCTTCAATAAATTCACTTGTTGATATATTTTCCGGCATTTTGACTAAAGTCTTTTTTTCTTCTCTACCACAATTTCAGAACAACAACAATCAATCAATTTCAGTCAAGCACGAGGGTGACTGATTACATAAATGTTCATTCAATTTTGTGTCAGTAGACGCCGTGTCAAGGGAAAGTATATTTCCCAAACCACAAATAAGAGTCTTCTTCACCAGGTCCTTGTCGTGCATTGTCTCTTACTTGCACGAACGCACTTCATCATTCATCCTAATCAATTCATAATAGCATTATCATAGAATATCATCTCCAGTACGGTTTTTCTCAGTGTCTTTTCACCAACATTAAAACTATATACAAACGGAAGCGGCAACAGCAAAGACGTTGCTGTTCTCTTTTATGCAAATCATTCTCTAATTTTTCCAGGATGGAAAAAAGTTTCCTTCGTTTATTCCTTCCACTATTCCACCGTCTTTGTCCCCTTTCCTTTGGCTTCTGTACACCAACAAGTCTACCATTATTTGCATACAAGGTGGTGGCTGATGATGATGTAGTTTTATGGCATACATTTCTCAGCAACAAAGCACGTTTTGAACAAACATGAATTCCCTTGTTAGCTCTAACGAGCAATAATTCTTTACTGTTTACTATTTAAAACCCAAACGCTGATAAACAGCGTCTGACACTATTTATACTTTTTAAGGCAAAAAGTAAAAGATTTCTTATGTGACTTATTATTAATGTCTGTGTATAATATAAAACGTGTATATTGTCTCGGCACTGACTGACTCTCATGTACAAAACCTCATCACCAAAAAATCAAGTTATTTTACTCAAGTCAAACTTGTGCAACTTTTTCCACCAATGCACTTAAAAATAACCACTACGAAGACTACTGATGACGGAAAGAATTCAGTGTTCTACTATCATCATCGCCAATATAGTACACACATGAAAGACAGAAAACAGAACTTTTTGTCTGGTGTATTATTGATAAACGATCACGCAGTATATTTAACCTTGCCAAATGCCAAAACCAAGAAAAAAGTACATCACTTGAGACTTGGCTCTATACATTCTCGCTGTTTAGTAACAATCTCATTTCTTTTCTCTAAACCCTTTTAGTTATTCTTACTCTGCCACTCTGTACCATTCTTGTTTTACAGCTTTTTTCTGATGATAATGATGATCGTTGTAAGGAATACGATGGCATTTCACATTTTCCCCAATGACGATAATGAGCTTTACTCCAGTAGTAGTAATATATTTTGGGAGGGTTGGGTTTGATTTTAGTGATGATTAACGAAGATGAGATGCTGATCGCTGACGAAGATACTGAATAGGATATGTGCCTTATTTCACTGATGGCATAGTTTAGACGAGAACCACGATATACATGTTAAAAATTCATGTAAATCGATGATGCTGCTGGTTTGAAGATAATCTTGAGCTTTTGTTTGCTAAAATCCTGATTTAGACTTTGGTGACATCACCTTTTTACTACAGGCATACACTCACGTCGATGATTTCAAGTGAAATAAGTGTGTTCTGGTAATGATATGTTTTTACAACTTCCTCCAGAGGAAACTCGGATAAACTATGTTGTTGTCGTTCTATGTCAAAATGTCGTATGTATTTTTTGCTTTACGTTGTTGTTACTGGAATGTTATTTTCAGGTTGCTTGTTTCGTTTTTGTTTTAGAAATTTTACACTTTTAGACTCACATGATGATTCAGTGATGAGGAAGGTATAAGTTTCTAAAGGGGAAAGTTTAATTTTTATGGCTTTAAACGCAAATGGAATTTCAACATTGCTGTCTAGCACAGCAGTAAAAATCATGCACACAACACAGCGTATTTCATTAAAATCACATTAAAAGTAAACTTATTTTTTGCAGTGCAGTTCAGCATAAATATTTATTCGTGTGCACTCTGTATACTACTCTGCTCGGTTTTCCTTGAACAACGATAAAAGGAACATTTTATGTGGTAATTATGCTTTTCGGGAAAGGATGACCAGAGACCAATACTACAACCACTATCACTATTGCTCCACGAGTAGATGATAGTCGTCGTGGACCACACAAAACAAGAATCAATTTTTAGTGGATGAAATTCTGTCAAATGTTAATTTATGGTTACATTTATTGCTGATGTACATTACAACGTAACACACACATGTCATGTACCTAATCGTTGCAGTGCACTGGTAAATACATGAGTTCATTGAAGATCAACCATACACCACTTTCCTTTATCATACGTATATCACTTTGCATGAATGAATTTACTCGCTTGCTTTTGTATTGCCCAGCAATATGCAGTAAAGTATCAACAAGCAATAATTATTATTATCATCATCAAAGCCTATAATAATAATAGGAGTACCCTCCCACACACCACAACACACAATCGCAAAGTAAACACAGCAGCGGAGGGAGACGTTGCATCAATTCATTAGCGAGCCTACGCTCCAACGAACAAAATACGGTCAAGCGACACTCTTATTTTTCGTTTACAATTAATCATGAAGCTATTTATTTTATGACCGAGCATGACTTAAAGACACATTCCACACAATAATTTTCTGTTTTAGATTAAAGTTAGCATTGAACTATGGAGGAAAGCTAAAGCGAGTGAGAGAGCACTGCTCACAAACCTCACTGTGCACACTCTGTCCTATCTGCAATGCAACAATGCAGAAAAGTTTAGACTAATTAAGGCTTCTTTCTTGTATAATAACTATTTTTATTTATTTGGTTTAAAGATTTATACTCTCATGAGTATCTTTGCAAACAGCTTCCCCTCTTGGGTATTCAAAAAAATATTAAGAGAAATAGAAAGCAAGGAGAGCGATAAAATACGACTTTTGTTTTGTCGATTTTTTTTGGCCAGGGGCACAGCAAATTTGCACTGTTGGATTCTGTGTGGTGATACACGAGCTTCGAAAAATTGTTTTTTATCAGTCCTTTTTATCTGACAGCATAACACTGCTGCTGTTTCTGAGTCTTATTATTGCTGTTATGCTGTAGAAACTGATCATGTTCCTCCAACAGCCCCACCATCATCACTTGACTTGAACTTACTAGCAAAAAACCTAGAAAGTCAAGCATCCTGAGAAGAGCCCAAAAGATTTAGCACTAGTTATTATTATTTTTATAACAACAACAACAACCCTACATACTTGTGTACTTATTTAAGATGATGACCACGATGAGTTATATTATGCCTGTGTGTGCCACTGTTTTGTGTTGTTATGCGTTTGGATCACATCACATTATTGTGGTTATTATTACCACCACATACAAGAAGCATTATTATTATTAATATATTATGAACATCGTCATTCATATAACATATTTATACACACAGAAAAAAAACACAGTAACATTCACCATCACCACCATTCACTCACCACAACACACAAAAACAGACATCAACATCAACATGATCAGAGCCAGGGTAGAGCTGCATTTTTAACACAGACACATACGCACATCATACAATAATAAAAAATAATAACAATCAGTTAGTAATAGTAGTACTTAGCAGAGCAACAACATCAAAATAGGCCTTATCCCAGTCGTAGTAGAAGAGAAACAGAAAAAGTTAGCTCTCTGGGCTTAAAAAGGAAGGATATAAGATCATCATCGTATATCGTCAGCCAGCATCTCCTCTCTCTTTTTTTTACTCAATATTAGTTACGTTCCTGTATTGTTGCGTATTTGAAACATCATCCTTGTAGGTAGAGGCAGCAGCTACGGTAGTAAAAGACCAAGACCACCGAGTACATTTTGTTTCCTTCTATTAAAACATGTATAAAGTGCATAAATAGTGTATGTCTGAGTATGTGATATGTATGGTAAAAGCCGTTTATGTAGGGATTCATATTGTTGTGTGCTAAACTCCACAGCAAAATCTATCCAAGTCAAGTGGAAATCCATATGTGCAGAGCCAGTGTCAGTTCATGGTAGTTGGTGTATCCCCATCTTATTCTTTTTTTCGCTCATCGTCATATAGGCAGTCATGCTCATATAACAGCTAAAGCCGTGAGTAAAAAAACCTGCTGATGTTGATGTAATGGCTTAGAGTTGGCGGCAGTGGTTGTTGCAAGGAGATGGTCCTGTGGACTTGGTTTCATCTCATCTCATATGCCACTGCTATCACTATCAGGTTTAGGTATAACATAAAGAGTAAACTTGTAATACCAAGACTAACAGCATCAATGCTATATCATCGTCTCTTTTTGGTAGGCACGTCCTTTGCAGGCTCCTCATTTTGGTAATACGAAAATGGATAGAGACATTCACAAAATGGTAAATGCCAAGCCAATGCAAAAGAGACGTTTTATGAGAAGCTTTCATTTTACTTTAGTAATATAATAGGTATATTTTTTAGGAAATGAAATGAGTATTCAAAAAGAGTTTGTAGATGGATATAGATATTCAAGATTGAAGGAAAGTTTGATATTAATAATAAAATGCTGTATCATATCAGATCATCATCACAATCACATATATGAAATAAAATTATGATACGCTTGGCTCTCTCCCTTTTTCGCTGCATGATATGATGTGTGTAAAAATGTGGTATTGTGTGCTCTATCCGTCTTCACTCCTCTGACTTAACTGTTCGCCTTTACACAAACGCACATCTTTTTATGAATTCACATGACCGATGTCGGAAGATGATACAACATCAGCCAGCTAGGCCAAGTGGAAAGGGTACGAATGGAATTTATATGAAAACGGGACTATGAAAGGTTGTTTTTGTTGGTAAATTTTGTGGCATGGTTGACTTCGATTACATGCTCGTTGTTGATATGTTCTATGCTGTCGATGGTGACAAGTGTGCAAGTAAACCATCAGAGCAAAGTGGGAGAGAGGCAAAACAGGCAAAAGATGTAGAAGAGAAGAAATGGGTTCAACATATTTCATCATCTGTATAACAAAAAGGAAAAGGTGAGTTGACTTTGTGCAAAGGAAGAGAGGGCAAACCTGAGTACTTCTTATTTAGGTGTATCGTGAAAGCCCTCTTTATGAATCATAATGTATAAAATAAAAAATTGAACATTTTACTACCAACGCCTACAACAAAGTATGCCATATTTATGATGTGTTTAAAAGGTTTGTGCAACAATTTAGCAACTGATTCACTTTCATTACGCTGGTTGGATTGGTTTAAATGATTGCGATGATTATTTCGTTGCATTTTATTTTTATATTTACCTATGTACTTATGTATATGTATTTTGTTACAACAATTGCATATGGCATTTTTATATATAATCATACCTCGATAACAAAACGTAAAAGTGTATATAATAATATTCTTATCACTTCTTATGACTGAAGAAAAGAGATTGAAATATATGATGCGGTCAAATATCATAAGTCTACTACTACATCATCGATGCTAAAGTGGACTCCCTATCAATACTGAGCATCTGAATAATAACCACATTGTTCTGTTGTTAGATATAATACAAGTCGTGGCCATATTATTACAAATTTGCTAAACTTACCGAAGAGAAAATGAAGAAAAATCTGAACAGCGTGCGTAGTGCGTAACGATTGCTGTACAGTACAGATTTGTACTAATGCATCAATGCTTATCTTTTATTTATTTCTATATTTTTAAAAGAAATGTTTTCTCCATTATTGACAGTGAACCTATATGGAGTTTATTAAATATATTTTTATGAAAGTTTACACTCAAGGTTTTATATATTGAAATGGCTTTTACGAATTTTTTATACCTTTAGCCACATTTTCGTATAGATACTGACAAAATGTCATCATTGCTATCACCATCAAATAGTTAATTTTAATGCAGACTTTTAGATACGATTGCTGTTCGTCGATGCATTTTTGTTTCTGCTTTACATATTGCACACACATATTTGCGAAAATGAACGTTTACATGTTCACCTTTGCAAATTTTGGCTTCTGTTATGTAAAGAGAGACAGAACACGATACTTATGAAACATTGGTAACATGTTGGCATGTTTGATCATCGTCTATCATCATTAATCCTAGGTCGTATAATAATGTGTATCTTCATCTTTCATCATAATTCATACCAGAAGAAGTAATGAAAATGTACATCAGCAGAAATACATGTACATGTAACAGATTACAAATTCTTGCTTTACTGTATCTCTTCTAGTCGATTACGATTCGTAATTAACGAATTCATACATCCTATTTCGTTAATTGAACTTTTAAAGGAACAAAAAAGTCAGGAAATTCTACTGCATAACTTTATAAATGGCACATGATATTATGAGCACTTAGCTTGATGAATATTGTTCTCGGCATTATTAACGTCAATAAGGTATTCTGGTAAATACATAAACATAACATAACTACCTATGTGAGCAGAAAGTAGGTCAAATGGTGAACTTTATTTTGCAATGCAAATTAATTATTTATATCTATGCAATAATCGAATGGGATTATTCATCATGCCAAAATGCCAATTAATTACGTTTACGTTAATTAAGTTTTTCGTACAAAAAATGAATTGGTAGTGACAACGATACCTTGGACTTACATTTGCATTCATACACCTACATCGTACATGTTATGTAATAAATGAGTCATGCAAAAAGATCACCAAAAATCTAGGTAAAATCTGATTAGATGTGAGCCCACAGGATGACAAACCTAAAGTGAAAATCCACTGTAGCAAAAGCATATCATTATCAAGATGGGCAGTCTATTCATGTTCATTGTCAAACATTTCTGAATTCTGATTACTTCACATTATACATACAAGCAAATTCCATAAACTTCATTCACAATATTCATACTCATGTTACGCTTTCCTTCTATTCATTCTGGAACAGAATATGCCAATGAACGAAAAGGTGCAACATTACAAGCACTCGTTCTTTTAGCTCTAACCCGAATACAGGACGAGCATATTTATGATTCATATGAAAGCGAACTACTAACTGTTTCAGACATATTTATCATTGGAAATGACAGTATGTATAGAGATCTCTTTGGACTCACTATTTCTCTTTTGGTTCCAGCTGCTTTTTAAATGCAGCCGGACCAGAAATATCCTTTGTAATAATAAATATGAAACAGTAACAATAATCTACATTGAAAAAAATTATTTGCCGTAACAAAAACATAAATAAAATGGTACTACTACGAGTTCCATTTACGGCATATGAATATTAACTGGATGTGGGAATGGGCATTTATATCACTACATTGCAGTATTATATGCACGCATGTAAGGAGACACATTAAAGTATTATATTTTCCAAATTTAGCTTGGAACGAAAGGTGAAAACATACTAATATTGAATATCATACATATCAGCATAGGTGGCATACATACATATCAGCAGCATAGATAAGCTTGTGAAATGATAAGGAGATCACCTGCCTGTAAATGTATGGAAATTGGAATGCATGCATAGTCATTGTACGTAATATGCAAGTTATAAAAAACTTCTTTCTTTCTTCCTTCACTTTTCTCATAAAACATTTGCTTAGTTTTCTACACGCACAGTAAGCTTGACTGTTCTTCTCAGGTGAACAACCAAAGTGTAAACATTGGGATGGGCTGAGATTTCCGCGTCAGCTTCAACTTCACATAATCAAAAAACGCTTAAAATTTTACAAACTCATCTTTTAAAATATTTTAAGGGACAGTTGTCAACCTGTATAGTTCATTTTCACACGAGACTTAATGCCTTAATTTGGTACACCACATCATATCGTATATAAAATTGTGTGATTTATACTACTCTACTTGGTGCTGTATATGGATAAATCGTGTAAGTTTTGTTGTGGTCTGTCTGTATTTATCACTGTCACCAGTTTATGCTTCTTTTGAAGCTTGACATTGCAGAAAATTTGCAAAGCCTATTTGATTGACTGAAGTTTCTTCATGTAACTGTAAATACATTTATGCTGATATGCGAAAATCTTTTTCAATGTCAATTTTTTCTTACTCAACAGCTCAAAAAACAAACGATGCATGAACTACAAATGTGATGGCTGGAGGCATTTTAAAAGGTTAAATTCAATGAGTACAATTTTGTATTAAGCTTTTACACAAATGCCATTATAAATGTTTTAAATATGGCAGTTCAAATATATTGTCCTCAGGATATCAATATAATCATAATAATTTTTGACACTAGATATTCGGGAGATATACTCATCCATTTTCGACCATAAGCCGGTGGTGCATCGTGAAGTTGAATTTTTTGTAAAAGAATTCGAGGTTGGTTTTCTAATGCCGTATTTAAATATATTATTATCAATTATGACAAGCAATTATGACATACCTAGACATACATGCAATTGATGCA
>JAHZMV010005745.1:0-31308 GCA_027743765.1 Coecobrya sp. COE2
TTGAAATAAATTTATCTGTAGTACGCTGGATTTGGAATGAATCTGTTGATAAAACAGCATATCTACTTGAAACGTATCTGTAGAACCATGTATGAAATGCAATATATGAAAGCTGGTCCACATGTTTCACTCTTGTGCATTCTGCATGCCTCAATATTTTGCCCATAAAAATTATGCTACAAACTACAAGACGACCAAAGTACATACAGCGCAACAGCCACTTTAGCAGTCCTACTTACACTTTTAGTTAGATTAACTAAGCATGACAAAGTTCTTTGCATTTTTTTATGTCGCTTCAGAGTCGACAGAGGTTTCCGTCTAACTGATACATGTACGAACAAAAAATACACCCTTGCAAGTTGCAAGTCAGCTCGCTTCCTGTTATGCCTGGTGTATTCGTTTCGTGTAGACAAAATTTTATTCTTGTCATCGCTCTGGTGGTGCTGAAATCTGTCTGTGTTTTGCCTGCATCCGCTCGTTTCCTTAACAAGCCAAAATTGTTACAGTTCTGCATAAATCGTCCAGTATTTTGATTTCTGCTGAGCTGGGCAAAAGATAACAAATGTAACTATAAACATGAAAAATGTTAAACTTGCTTTTTCTTACAGAATGCAGAGTCCTGAAAATGATTATTATGAAATATTCCGTTTCATTGCTTCAAGCCTCATCACTGTCATCATCATATACAAATATTATCGTGTAGGACGTTTCATTGCAAGAGGAGAAAGTCCATCGGGAAGATTGTGCAACAGGAAACTAAACAAATTGTTTTAAAACATTTTGGAGATAGGAACTACACACGACAAGCCATTTTCCCTCGCCTCGTTTGTCGTGTGCAAGGAATAGGAGCAAATGAGGATATTGTTGTCAGAAAGGGAGAAAGCGAGAAAGAAAAATACGAAACTATTTGCCAATGTAGAAAGAGCGAACATTTTGGGCTTGTTCAACTTTACTAACTCAAATAGCCGTACATAGGTAAGTACTTACAATTTCTAGATAAGAGACATGAATTGACACATGCGTTACTGTCGCATATATGCTAGGTTTAAATTTAGAAATTCTTTTCATTGCTCATTTAGGCACAGACAGGCGAAAAAAAAACTAAGGACTCACGTACACGGCTTGTTCACAAATACACTCTTGGAAATTAACCACCTTCTTGCTTTCACCGGAGCCGCTCCAGAAAACCTTGTTAATTTGCTTAAATTAAGTGAGCTAAGAGAACGCATGTACACACAAATGGGATAATGAGTCTTGATAACAGCAGCGACAGGAGAAACTTTTCTAGTCATTCCTTTTACACTTTAACTTTTGTGAAAACTAAAAGAAAGCAGTTGTCCGCGTATATATATATCTATTTTAAAAGTGAAAATTCCTTCTTTTAAATGTTTTATATATGCATGCAAGTGAAATTTCGTTACACACATTTAAGCATGCCTTACACAGTCGCACTGTTTTTAGCTGCAGTAAGTGAGACAGCATGTTATAACCGGAATAGAATGATGGAGATGAGAAATGCAGGCTTACGTGTAATATAAAATGTGTACAATTGAAGTATACATTATATCATTTCGTGCTACAAAACTTAATTAAAAATGTGGGTTAGCCATTGTCAAATAAACTGAAAAAGATAATTGGAGTGATTACGTTGCCTTGTTTGTACTTCCCCACTTATAGGGGAGAACTGTCAATTGTTAACACTACATACCAATTTTTGGTTTGTGTTAACGTTCAAAGTAAACTGCGGGTCGTATATTAACTGACTATAAAGTAAAATTTCTAACTTTGACAAATAATTGCTCATAGTCCTTTCAATTACAGATCCTCTTCTAATATCTCTTTTGCATTACAGATTAGTATATTTCAAGGTTACGCTTTAGACATGAATGAAGGTTCATTCACTGAACATCTCAGTACAAGAAACTGAACATTGTATGTTCTGATCAGTAAGCAAGCATACATATCTTACCATCCACATGCACATGCCTCTCTGTATTCTGCCAAAGTATGCACATGGTTGAAATAACGCATTATAATCGTAATGGTTTCAAAGCTTTAATTTGAATACAATGCGATACGTGCGCTGAAAGATTTTGCATAATAATTTCTGGTAATGGTTCTGGCATCAAATGTTTATTCAAAAGCCAACCGAACGTACCGAAGCGATGATGGGATGCTTTCAACGCTAACGCACTCATCTAACGGGAAAGTGAAAGTTGTATGAACTCATAACCAGCACACAATGAATAAAAACTCCCATTAAAATCCTCATCAAATAAAGAATAGGAGTTTGTCTTATGACTAAACTGGAATTGCGCTCTAACGCTATCGTAATAATATGTGCATATAATAGATAGATTTCTAGACTAAATCCATGTTCCCAGCACACCACCACGTAACGTAATATGCATTTCTACCACCAGCTTTTTGTAAAATTGTTCGACCCCTGTGCCGTGTTTAATGCAAATGAGATCCTGAAATTTCACGCTGTTGTGCTCACCAAACCTTCATTGTATTTTGGAAAATAAAGGAGAAAGCAAAAGATATGCACAATAAATTACAGAAGGGAGTTTGTTGGGGAGGAAAACTCGACAAAAATAAATTACGTAAAACAAGTTAGAAACAATCCCATTCCTTATGTCAGTGTATCATTTCCTCATTTGTTGATTTTATTACAACAAGCGAAAGGAAACTCTTTACGAATTACTAAGGATATGCTATGAAGGTTAATATAGTGTACCATGCGTGCCCTCCACCTTCTGTAAACTAGGTATCTACATTCCATACTCATGGCCACAGTCTTCATGATCAACCACACCAAACGTCAGCCAAAATAACAGCTCGCACCACCGCCACACACCGTAATTAATTAGGGAATGTGAGGAAAGCATTAATTTGTATAAAACAGTTCAGGTCCCGATACAACCTTGAATGTACAATCTACTACTTCCATTATACAGTAATCATTTTCTACAGACGTTGTGTACGACTATTTATAGGGATGTAAAAGAATATAATAAGTATATTGAACATGAACTGGAAACCTGAATTTATTCAACCAATTTTGGGACTGAGCCATATCTTCCCCATCCAATGTATACAAATTTTCTCAGCATGTAGGCTGACAGGATCTGGCTAAATGCTAAATTACGGATCGATCCCGCGGGAAAAACATCCGTACCAGGAATTAAACATAATGTAGGTAGGTACATTAAATCAGGTGCGCAGAATACACCCAATTTCTGACTGCTCATGAAAGAAATTTTATCAGATCAGTTACCAAAATGTCAATGATCATCAAGTATTGTATGCACTAGATCTCTAGCAAACTACGTTTACATATAATCCTAATTACTCTTTAGCTGAACCTAGAGTTGGTATAGTCAGTCTGAAAATGTAAGAGTTTATGGTTTGATTAAATTATTTTATTAAAGAAATGCTTTCCTTTTAATATTAGAAAATCTAGCACTTCAATAATTATAAATTATCGCAAAAATGGTTCAACGTTATGCATAATCTCGATCTGGAATTCGAGATTTTGTATTCATATATGATCACTTCATGTTTGATGATTTAAGTGCCATACCATGCTAGTCAACCCGGTTAACATGCTGTCTATAAGTTTATATGGTTTTCTAGCCTACTTTATTTTAAAATTATACGGTTAAACTTTTTCCTCGTCAAACATGTATAACTGGCCGGCATGTATCACATGTGTACAACACAACATGTATAACATCTCAGCCCAGAAAACCATTTCTTTCTTCGTCATCAATCCCCCACCGCCACATTATCCCCTAAAACGAATATCAGTGTTAATGAGCTCTCGAATGAGTAATAGTACTATTAATTATAATTATGTTTTTCAGATAAAGTAATGCATCTTTTAATCCAGAAGGTTGACATTGACTAAAATCGATTGGGCTATTGTAAATGACCCAATGAAATTGTTCCTGGTCTAAATCTAACAACGCGTGTGGCCAGGAGCGTTCCTTCATAATGTAAGGACAGACGGGAAACCAAGCTTATTGTAAGCAAGTGAATACTATAACTATAGGCTACTGTAAGGTAGTAATAAAGTGCTGATGCCGATGTCCTGTTGATATTACAAATTTTCTTTGTGCCCTTTGGCAAAAATTGATGATTGAAGATACCTTAGCGTAGCAGAGAGCATGGCACTGTTTTCTACAGTAATCTAAAGGACATTTTGAATCTTCATTTGAGATACGGCAGATTCTTGGATATACGCTTATATCATGATAAATGGGAATTTCTCAAATAATTTTCTAGCTACCACGATATGTATATCTTGTAGGGGTATGTCGATTCAAACTCTTGTTGGGATTTTTATATGCTTTATTACAAACTTTTCAGGTTTTTTTCTTATAATATTACAAACTATCAGGGAAGGGAAATTCTTAAGTGTCTTCCTCTTGCAATTTACTCATACTTACTGCACATTCCAGATATATGATGTTTGCAGTTTTCACAAGTGGAGAGAATACATTTTATACATAAGGTTGGGTAGTAGTATTCCATTTGACAGATTCCCCTGAAGCTGGTGGTTATGTTTCATGAATTCTTGATATTTTGGGATTTGCTACTTCTTGCATCTGTATAATATGCCTGTATATAACCACAGCCCTGCACTGGAATGGGCTTGCGTGCATGCAGCATCAACATTAGTCTTCGAGAGGAGAACAAAGTACAGTAAAGGCCATACTAATAAAGATTTACGCAGTGGAACTCTTTAACCAAGTTGTGGTGTGCCAGGTCATAAAAGTTTCCTGTTTTTGTTGTCGATAGCTTAAGATTGTTTTGCATCATTAGATTGTTACTCCTCCACTCGGTTTTCCTCTGACGTGACTGATACTGATGATGACTGACTGTTGACTTCCCAGTTCCCACTAAATTGCCTTCCGAAAATTCTTTCGACTACTTTTGACATTAGTCAATTTATCTAACTCGCGCAAGAAATATGGAGCAATAATTTATTAGTGACTAAGTAGGAATTCTGCACGAGGCTTGCTGGAACTTACATTGATTACCTGGGTGGGATAGTTTGAAATATTTGCTTGGACTGCGTGCAACGAAATTCTTGGAGATGCATTGTGTAAGAAACGAACATAAACTTTTAGCCAAAAACGGATATTAACAACGTCGAAAAAATCTCATTCTGCCTTAACTTTACCCGTAAAATTTTCTGGATTCTAGTTTTACAAATTTTGGGTAGGGGACCTCGCTATATGCAAATGATTTTAGCAATGGACATTTCGTTATAAGTTGATTAAAATCATATTTCATCCGTGTATTATGGACAAGATTTTTTACCTGTTAGAAATGGTTGCTATTTATTTACTAAACGGCTATGATAATTAATAACATTATGAATTACTTTTGTGAAAATCAGTTGTTATATTGTTTGATTGAAGCCAGGAGAGATTTATCTCTTTATAAAGAGTATAGGGGGTTTTATGTACATCTATGTCAATAGAACTCCAGTGAGAACAATGTAGTTTGTTCGTAAACAGTTAGCTTGTTAGCAGGCTCAATATGTCTAATTTTATTTTCCATTTGAAATAAATTGAATAATTTCATGCTTAGACCCTGTAAGTGCGCTACTATAAACCGAAATTAGTGTATTTTAAACGAAATAGTATAGTGCTAAACCACAGCAATGTCACTTTTTCGTACTGAACCAGTTTTTCCTAAACGGAAAAATAAGCCAAGATGTAGTAGTGTACATATCAAACAAACTCAGCACACAGCGGATAGATGAATGTGCAGTTTTGCACAAGCGGCAACCACTGTCGTATATCTTGTTTTATCTGATGATGGCAAAATCGAAGTAACGGAGTTTTTCATTTTAATAGACTCGTTAATGTCAAGCTGCGGTGCACTAAATGTGCATATCTCCCCAAAATAAAATGGTATCATCGAGTCAGCGATAAAGGAAAGTGATCGCACTGATGAAAAATTATTCTCCTGTTTATCGTTTTATATACCACTGTTTATTCTGTACCACACGAAAAGTGATGCCTTTAAATTTTTAAAATAGTAAATTTTGGAACAGATTCCAGTCCACTTGTGGGAAGGCTGGAAGGCTTTTCATGCTCCAGTATTCTTTGTCGTTTGTTTCTGTTATACACAAGAATTCAAGGCATCGTCTAACGTTCCTTATATACTGACTTTGTGAAATTACAAGTAAACATTATTACATTATTTCCAGAAAACTGGTGGTAGTAGGTTACTAATAAACATTAAACGAAATGGCTATGAAATGTATTAAATTACCAGCATGAACAGGTGTATGTACTTTTGGGGGAGTGCAGGTCTATTTGAGTTTGAAATCCCATTTTCAGTCTAGTCATATCCTTATTTTCAAGTTGAACGACTTGTTACTTGATATTCGCTTTCTTATTTTCCCATTAATAATGGATTTAATGAGGTTTCATATCTCTTCATACCAATTCATTGCTTTAAGTGTATGCCCACGAATATTTCATAAATATAATATGTGCTATCAAAATGTATTGTTTGGCAAAACTTGAAAATATGCGAACATGCTTTTGGTTCAATCTAAATTCAATATTATGCTCAGCATATTTAAACTAACAACAGTATACTAAAGAGTATAGCATTTCATTTTAGAGCAAAAGGTGAATAACGTATATTTTGTAGTATGTATTGTATTGTACACATACACTAAATGAAAGCAACACTGGAAATACTAAATGGTGCCTACTTTTACTTCCCCTTGTAGTTCAACATAAGCATTATTTTTCAGTGCAGCGTACGGAGAATCTTAAATTGGAGATTGGTGAAAGCAAGCTTGTGATTTTATATTATGTAGGGATGGTTGTAACACTATTAAAATGTATTGTGTATAGTGGATTAAGTGTAAGTCTGTGCGTGCATAGATCAGGATGAATTATTCATTAGAGAAAATTAGAGTGGAAAAGCATCTGACAGATATAGGGAGCCAAATCTTGAAATCCTTCACACAGGATGCGGTAGTGGTAGGTTCAAGAGTGGCAGAGGCTGTTGATATTTTATTTCGTGTTCTCTTTTAGAGTTAACAACCATAAGGAACTTTTGCGGGGAGCAATCCTCCTAACCAGATAGATTCTAATGTAGTTTTACTATTGTTATTTCATATAGCACGTTCTCTAACCTTTATCCCACAATAAAAATGTGCATACCATGCGTACAATTTATTTCTCTTAAAGATGAAAATGGAAGATTCCAATATTCTACCTAGCATAGTAGCTCTATTTTTTATATAC
Organism: Coecobrya sp. COE2; assembly: GCA_027743765.1. Classification (NCBI taxonomy): domain Eukaryota; kingdom Metazoa; phylum Arthropoda; class Collembola; order Entomobryomorpha; family Entomobryidae; genus Coecobrya; species Coecobrya sp. COE2. The sequence continues at coordinate 7,287 of JAHZMV010005745.1, forward strand.
ACCCGCTTGGAAATTCTTGAGAGAATATGGTCGTGAAAGAGCAAGGGGAAACTTTTTTCAAAAAAAAATCACAATCTTTTGTGGAAAACTTGGTAATATCACAACCACTATTGCTTCCACTTGTTCATCAAGGATAGAAAATTCCATAACATAATAAAACATTTTCATGGGATTACGCTTTACTTTAACTTCCAAGTCTTTTACGCATTTTTAAAAGCTCAAGAAAACCTTGAGCAGCAGTGACTGTGACTAATATATATTGCCTATAAAACCTATGTATATTTTCCCACTTAAGTCATGACCAACCCATTCATTCGTAAATGAATAAAACTATCTAGGCTCTTGTGATGATGATGATGAAACACCCTATTGTATATTGTCCAAAGATAGCAGATGGAATATGCCAAGTCTACACTTGACACTTAAGGAAAAACAGCTAATTCAGCAAATTTCGATTTTCTCAACTTTGTTCCTTTTTAGTTAGTTTTTTGGCAAAAGTTTCAATGTACCCTTTATGTAGCTTTATTTCTGTGTGAGGAAAACTGAATATTCACATGTATACTTTATGCTTCCATTGTCTCTTTACAATTTTAAACTGCAAATGAAGAACGGAATGAATATACAAGCATAGGGAGAAACAGAACAGAAACGAATGACATTTAAGTACTTGTTTCCGCTTACGTAAAGGAAATTCAAGAATCCTACTTTTTCGAGACATTTACATTATATAAATATTTTCTCATGTTCTAGTTTGTCCTGATTATTAGTGGCGAAATCTTGTACGGTTATATCAAAATCCTAATTATTTTCAAGCTAGGATAAGCACGCTCAACAAACAATTTCTTACGTCAGCCGTTAGCAAGACGGTATAGTTTTGAAGAAAAAAATAATAAACTACAAAACCATTTTGTGAAAAAGTTATACTACAGAGGTTCTACGTGTTGTACAGTCAGAGTGGCTATACTAGCAACTGTACTTGTTTTTCTGTTAGCTTTAGACTTTCTGTCATGATAAGTTCTCCCGTTTTCTAAACATAAATTATACAGCCACATAAATATAATCATACATATAAATAGATAAATTCACAAGTTTACATTTTTACAAGTAGTTTCATACCAGTCCATTCGGTACTGTACGATCTATAGTTTTCTGTAAAAGTAGCCAGAAAAGCTGCAGAGGATTTTGCAGGTGGCAAGCAGGGACCAATTGACTGAAGTAGGAGGGGATCTATATAACATGCACCTGCAAAATCAGTTTCTGTAATTTGACCGTCCTAATTGGATAAACAAAAAATAATGTTTAAAATACATTTTTTTAAATCGACTAAAAGCAAAACTACTTGGGTGTATACCTTATCTATATCAAGTTTCCGCATAGCAATCTATTTATGAAAAAACATGTACTCATTTAATCTATATACTTATCAAAGCTAATAGATTCTTTATTACAGTGTACTTTACCTCAACTATTTCTCTCACAGCTTCTTCGATTTCATCATTATTTAAAATTCCAGAATACGGATATAATGAACCTCTTAAGCCTAGTCGGATATAATGATAAAGATTATTATATAAATAAAGCAATCAACTCAATTTGATGGTGTATGTGCATATCGTTTTTGAAGTGAGTGTTTTAAGCCATACAATGATGTAGCTCCTCTCTAGCCAAAGATTTATCTCCATTTATATCATAGGTTGTGTAGCAAAAGTCAATAAGCTGATCTGGAGTTCCACGTAACATAATCCCCAAGCCTTCAACCCATTCTATTTCATCTATCTATTTTAAAGATAAAATTAAAGTCAATATCATCCTAGGCCTATCAGTTGAAGAATCTGTACATTAGCTCTCAATGACTTCCTGTTACTATCAGTGGCAAACTATTAGTAGACGAAATAAGATTGGGGGTTAACATTGTTAAATTGTTTAACTTACAACTCCATCATTACTTGAGTCGAAGACTCTATACACTCTATCCAACATAACGTCATCCGTAATGTCGAAAGTTGTGTGGAGGATTTCACGAAATCTGAGACGATCCACTTTTCCTTGAGCTGCTATCCTTTGGTACATTACTAGCAACGACTTACACTTTAAATGTTCACAAAGAAAGCACGTTTGAATGCAATTATGAAAGAAAAACAATTCAACTGACCACGAGTTCACTGACTCGTGTGATAAATAATAAATACCTACGTATAAATGATAATGCATACCTCCTCTGTAGTGAATTTTGTTTTCTGACTGAGCTTCTGTGCCAATTCAAGAGTATTCTTTTGTTTTACAACTCCTTGTTTTGCTATTCTTTTGCTATTTTTTGTTTCAACCATTTTGCCAATATAAAATTCTAGATTTTTTTCACACTTTTAATGGAAATTGTTCCGCTAATTTTGTGCAGATTGCTTAATAAAATCCTGATAGTGAGACGAAATGAAAAGCAGAGTCAGGGTCAGATCTTTGGTTAAACCAATTGCCGATTTAATACTGAAACGTAATGACCAATGTCGATAATGATCTGTTTTTTTAATATCCTCTGGCATGCCATTGTCGTGTTTTCCATCACTGAAGATTACACAAGTGACTACAGCAACAATTCAGTGCAATATAATTTTTATCTTTGCTGTGAAAAAAATATATTGAAATCCATAATCCGTATGAAAAATAAGATGAATAGTAGATGGTCCACTTCTATTTCGTTCCCTACGGATGATGCTCACTTCAACTTGTATTCAGACTCAGATTCTACACGAATATGTCAGCGCCACAAGACTGATGGCAATGTAAGGCTGATTGTATATAAAATGAGACTGTGAATGCCCTTAAAGTGAAAGAACTAGCAATTCATCCTTATACCCTTTTACGCATACATATACGACTTGCTTTTACTAACACGATACAAAGTTTCAAAATAATCATAAGGGCAGTTGTCATTACATACATATCTACATTACATAATGTATTGTATTAATAAACTTATGTCTGTATTCCTTATAAGGAAAATGGTTCCATATAGTATATCTTCATCATCCAGCTTCCAGATGCAAATGGATTGCGGAAATGCCCTTTTTCATCTCCATTGACTCGCTGAATATTAGATGGCCAGGCAAAAAATTTCTTTCTTGTGTCATACACGCATTCAACAACGCATCTTAAGAGTTTCTTCACAAAAGAAAGAAGACAGTATGCCAAGTTATATTATGTACGTCCGCTTCAACATCATCACGTACCCGGTAAGCTGTTGAGTAAGTGGGTACGCTCATGCATACATACTTTATATTTTCACTTGATAGGCTTCACGGAATATAAAGTCGCATCATCTCTCGTATTTTGTAAATTTGAAGATAGAGTATTTTTTTTCTGCCGGAGGAGGTAAGGAACGTGAAGAAAGGCATTACAGGACGATCCTTCATGTTCTTTTGTAAAAAAATCAGTCAAACAGGCAATGAGAATGAGGAAGCAAAATAGAAGATCAGAAGGGGGTGAGGAAATAGGCAAATAAAATGAAATGTGAAAAGGATGAATGAGAAACTGAATTGGATGAGATGGGACATTACCTTCGATTGTTCAAAAGTATGCTGACAAAGCGACATTGACTGTGCGTGTGTGTAAGAAGCAGGTACAATTTGATGTACGTAGAAAATTACATAATAATGTGCTTCGAAATAACGGCTCAACCAACAAAAGTATTTTTGTATGTATACACTTTACGCATGCATGGTGGTATGGAATTATTGATTGAAAAGTACATTTTCTCTGATTGGATACTGCCACCGCTAAATAATACACAAAGAAAATTCAGACAGTTGCTAACCGTACTTATCATTGTGTTTGCGCTTTCTCAATGAAGTCCTTTGATTCAACGGTCCGGTTCTTCCCATGCAGGCTGAATTTTGTTAATACATTTTAGGGATCTCTACTCAACTTAATCAGCGCTTTAAAATCTTTTTGAGGGTAATTCAATTTCGTATCTTTTCTATCAAGAGCTTTGTTTACTTTGTGTAGCGTATGTATAGTACTGGTACAAGTATACTTCAACATCGCTTTTGTTTGTCTTATGGGTTCTTCTTTTTACCGACTACATCGAATCGTATATAGTTGTATCGAAATGGAATGAACCAGATTTAACGATTATATTTGAAATCGCATCTTCAACTTCAACATATACAGAAGATAAAACGCATGCACACATATTCTTATTTTTAATACAAAAGAGGAGAATATTGTAAAAAAGTGATTTAATCTGGTTGGTAACCTGTTCGTATTAGGCGGTAGGACATTTCCCACAATCTGTCATATTTTTTACTAAAGTAATGGACAACTTTTCAATGTTAGGTTTCAAGTCTGAATCGTATAGCATTACTGAAAAAAGTTTTACAGCCTGAAAAAATGAAACAAAAATCGGCCGCTATTACATATTCTGATGATACGTAATATACTATACATTATGGATGATGATGTAGAATAGACGGTTTGTAACAGTATACATTTTGACAATACAACAAAGATACCACTCGTGTAACCAGTTTATGAATAAATAACCTGCCCTCTTCAACCAACTAGGCAGGATATTACGTGCTTTGTACTGTGTGATATGGATGAAAAGAAATTTTCATTTTGACTTTCTCCATTGCTGCAAAGATTTCGTCCTATCCTATTTGGTGCAGTTTACGTTTTATAGAATGCTATAAAGGGCGATGACGATGTGTAATAGTGTCAAATGGGATCAACTTAGTAGTGTTATTATTGATGCAGTCGTTGTATGCGACTGGAACAAGGAAGACGGATAGCAACGGAATGCGAAAAAAGAATTGAGAGAAAGAGTTGTAAAGTGGGAAGAGGAAAGGAAAGTTTCCTTTTCTCCAATATGCAGTAAGTACCACCATCAAAATTTTTGTTTCTCCTGCTTCGTTATGAAAGGATGAAAACGACACGCAGTCGTGTCATATATAAATTGTAATATAAAATTCTATGTAACCCAGGTTCCAAGAAAATGAATTTCCTGTTCCTTGCATTCACGAACAGAAACTGAACAATCACATCTTTGTCAGCATTATCACCTACAACACAATCACATCACTATATATAGTGTCAATGACACAATAATGCGATGCGAATTGGTTCAAAATGCTCCCCTTTGGACAAAAATTTCATTTTTGTACCAACAAAAAATATTTGCAGTATAGGTCTGCCAAGCCAATTCACACTGAAAACATTTAAAATTCATTCAAATATATAGAATTCACGACAGTTTAAGTATAGAATTCTAAGTTGTCAGTTAAGGTTTTCTATAATTCTCGGGAACTTTCCCATTGTACGTATTGTATTATTTAGGTACTTTTTGTCGACACATCGCTACATGTTAATAGTAGTGGAGAGATCAAAGAAACCGTTACAAACGCATCACGCCTGAATGAAAGGGATCGAATTATTTTCCGCGTTTATAAACACTTATTTTAGTTTGGAAAATGCGTGGGTTTGTGTATGTAGAACTTATATACATTTCATTTTTACTTTTACCGACCTAGTTTAGTGGTTATAATATGTTGACTGCTTACATTATAGCGAACCAGTTAAATCGTTTTGTTCATCTTTTTGTCGCTTTCACTTTCAATCTATTTGAAATGTGTTAAAATAGGTATAATCTGGAATTTATTTCTTTTGCATTATGCGGAGAGCCACACAAGCAAAAATTAAAACCCGAGAATAGTATGAATAGAGCTTCTCATATCATTTTTGCAGCGCGCAGCAGCAGCGGTGTCTGAAAAATAGGCCCAAAGAAAGGTGGTGTCTCCTCGAAATATTGTCGAGCTGCCGAAGCAAGAAATGAGTTGTGGAGTATCAAACAAAGGCTTGTCATGCTACACGGTTCTCTCACTCTAAGTAATTTTACAATTGAGTTCACCTATATATTTTTCCAGGAATGAAACTATCACTCCTTGTCTTCTTTTTAGAAAATGTACGTTTTATGAGATTGTTTTCAAAAATTACCTTGTCCATGTGTAAGGAACAGGAGTGCTATAAAATATTTAACGAATAAACCTATGAAAGCTTCATCATCACTTACCGTTTTATCTTTCAGCAGGTTGACTTTACATTGTAAAAATGCCGTTGATCCCAAGGGGTACGTTATGTTGGTCAGGTTGGCATGATCATCAAAGTATGGAAGTGGTTCTGATGTTGTCGTTGGAAGGAGCTCTTCAGAGTCCAGCAATTCGTAATCTGTAATTCAACAAAGAGAAAAGGAAAAGACCATCATAAAACTTATCTGACAATGAGCAACCAGTACTACCCTAACACAGAAAATAAAATGAAAGCGTACAATATTTTTTCTTATGCATTTTCACAACAATTTTTTGAGATTGTATAATACGTCAGTGTACTAGGAAGTACATCTACATGGTTTATCACTTCAGTCAGTCGTTATCAGTAGTCCTCCTTCAGGGAAAAAGTTTATGGCAGGTTCTTATAGTATTTATATTCTCTGATTTAAATATATTTTGTCTGCCTTTATGCATACATGTTCTAGTCTTGCCAAGATATATTTATGAGGATAGTTTTATACATATTTAGTTGAACCTGAAGTGCTGTGAATCAGATTTTCAGAAAAAAAAATTAATTCAAAGTCAGGTTTTGTATCCAAAGTAAGTCTTCTTTCATCATGTAATACCAAGGACGACATGATGATTAAATGTAAACATGGAAGACCGACAACAAAGTAAAAGTACACACTACATAATGTACCAGGCAGGTTATTATCCACAATACGTACGCTGGGTTACGGTAAAAATAAATGAAAACAGGATCATTCTCGTCACATCATTGTAGCATAGTGCCCCGTTTCATTCTATTCACATACGCACTTAGGTAGATATTACAGTATATTGCATATTATCTTGGCGAAACCCGAACAACGACTCGGCACGAAGCAATGGTAAAGGGAAACTTCAGAGAGCTGCCTAGTCAAAATTCTTGTTTCACTCCTCTTATCCCAGTGTCTCATCAAAAATTAATTGAAAGCTTGTCCAAAAACTGATGTAGACTACTAATAGTTTCTTCCTCACTTGTAGGCTCTTGGTTACTTGTTGTCAACATGGTTAAATATATTTATTATCAGAACGCATCTGCTTGGTAAGGTACGTACTTCTTAAGAGAACTAACGCACTGCAGCGTAATGTATGATGTTTGTTGGTTATATTGAAGATGCATGCGAAAAAGTCTCATGAAAACGGCAGCAGCGGACAACAATTTTCATGAAATGAGCTACAGGCAAGTGGCAAGGAGGTTGCAGCTGTTTTGAACTGTTATGGAGCTACACGCCGGTAGTTTGTGACAGGAAATGGATGTGCTTCTTCCTTATACCATTATATCGTTTCTTTTTACTAACAGTTTCAACTTTTTCTCCACACTTTTTTGTTTAATTTTCACATCACATGAATATATGAAACAACATAATAACCAGACATGTACATACAAGAGAATGGCAGAGGAGAGAAAAATGAGACAAGATAAAAACCGTGGAACGACTAGGTAGATGATTTGTATGGGGCATGTGAAAGTGCACCTATGTCGGACTTCATATATAGGAGACGTATGTATATTTGTAGATAATATAAGTGTAATTATAACAATGAAGCAAAACTTTATACGTGCAAACACTCTCACTTTATATATACAACATAATATCCGTGCGTAGGTATGCATGTAGGTCGTAGAATATGATTTTAGAACTGCTCTTCTTTTTCCATATTATTTTTGCATTCTATTGTTTCACTTACAGGTTAGATCAATATGGGGCACAATGGACAAGGGTTAGTTTAGTATAGACTGCAGGTAGGTAGACAAGAACAAGCTCCAGCGGTAGTATAGCGGCTAGACTCTAGCCGCTAGAGTCTAGTTTCAGTTAGCATTTTAACCCTCCCGACGTATGTAAGTTTCTCTTTCATAATGTGCTTTATATAACCATTATTGCAATTGTTCATTTTACAAACAGAATTTCTATTAGCAGAAAAAATTGAATTTTTCTACTAAAACAAACTACATAAATATATTCAACATTGCTCATGTATTAGATTTACTTAAATTTTTGAAGCACTCTATTAAGATTAAATACAGTGCTAACTATTGTGTGTATTTTTAGTACGAAAGATATATTTTTCACGTGTTTGTATGTCTAATATCTAAACATAAATTATATAGTTTAGCACACAATAAATTGAAAACCTAAATAACTTCAATAACTACCTATATCGTGTTGGGTGTGGTACTTTACAAACTAGAAAGTTACATACCTATTTGCGACATTCAAGTAGACAAAAAACTTTATTTCTTGGCTACATCTGTAAAAATTTATCGTTTTGAAGCCTCTTTGTTTTAAGACCAAATAGACCATTCTAATCACTATCTCCTAGACCAGTAACTCAGAATTATCCTGAAAACTGGTTCGTATTACATGAAGAAAGAAAGCAAATTGTCCCTTGAAGTTATTCATGTTTTATATCCCTATATTATACTATTTCTTAAATGTATGCCCTGCTTCGTTGACTGTATGTTAAAGTACTAATCTCCTCGAATCTTGAAAAGCCACAGCAGGACTGAGCGATGAAGATGATAAGGTGATTATTATAAACTATTTTGGAGAAAATAAGGATTAACTCTCCTTAAAACTGTGACATATATATCACCACAACAAGTTCTCTCACAAAACAAAGCGGAGCGCGCCATTCTACCTAGATTATGTTAAATAATGTAATCATAATATTTTGCCATATAATTTGGTTAGTGGATACCTAAACTTTTCTGGTAGCTTAGTTTCGCAGCTTCCACAAATCAACCACATGTTACTCGACAGGAAAAGAAGTTCTGTTTATCGTACACTCAAGATTCGCCACCAGCAACATCAGCCAGCAGCAGCTTTCACACAGCCGGAGAAGAGAAAACCAAAGCTATAATATGTTAAAAGGCCACATGTACAAAACTAACTACGCTCTTCTGCCTATTGCCTTTCTCTTTTTTTCTTAAGTAGCATCTTAAATCGATGCAGAACAGCTACTTCATATTATTTACCGTATTATGGGACTATTATATGCTACGGCTGATGATGACGGCATGTGTGCTTGCATACCTTAGTTTACTTCATACACAAGCACGAATGGGTTACTATTAAATGGATGCCTATTTTGCGTAATACTGACACATAAGCAAACCCACAGACTTGCACATTCGCTCATATAATAAGAAAGGAAAGAGGACCCCAGCCGTAATAACAATGTCTTTTAATGATGCATTAATTTAAATTTATGAATTCCAACGGGCTCATACCATCATAATAGGTATACACACGACGCGCTCAAAATTTCAGCCAATATCATGAGAAATTCGTATAAAATGCGAGAGTATATTAACATTTTCTTATTTAAGTCATACATGAAGACATATCTTTAATACATGTTTCAAATGTGTGTAGCACTATCTACTAAACACCGCATCAGTTTCGTATATACGCATACTATACATATCTACGTGAACCAACGATCGGTATAAGGTTGCCCCATCACAGCCCCAACTGCAACTGTTCTATTAATAGGGTTTCTGCTTACAGTTAGGGTTCGTGCTCTAGTTTCTCTATTTATTTTAAGGGTGTAATAATAATGATATGAGCATGTTAAATACGTATGAAATCTACTTTTTTTCCAAAAGAGATTCAAATGAAGATACACGATCTCGCCGTCTATCGCTTTCAAAACCCGGAGGAAAAATTGTAAGAAGAAAAGTAGGTAAAGCCCTTGTCTCACTCCTACTTCGCTCCTGCTTACATCTCTCACCTACTTACATTGCATCTAAGGTAAGTAGGTAGGAACATATAAGTTTCTTTGTAGCAGTAACCCTCTGCTCTGTTTACATTATCCAAATCCCTATTTACAACATTACTTTTAAATGGAACATTAGCATGTGCCAAAGGTTTTTAAAGACCTTCATTCAGCTTCCGTAAAGCCAAAATAGCTATACAATCTTTTCCATCTGAACAGTAAGTATAGATAGCGCGTAAGAATTTGACTGGGCGAATGAATAAGTGATAAACTCACAAATGGTGGTGGTAATGGTAAAAGGTAAAGAGAAAAGCGATTATTTGTACTAATACCATATGTACACATGTGTAAGTGTATGAACAAGGATATATAGGCACAGCATGTTGATCATTATTAGCTTGATAAGAATGAATTAATGTTTATATACACACAGACACAACACGATTTCTGTTTTGCTAGCGATTCTCCTTCCATTCCTCCACAAAAACGGTGAGACTGGTTTTACCCTCAATCTTTATAGTGTCATATTATGAGAAGAGCTATCATCAGCAGAATGCACAATGTGCAATACTATTATTACTCTACTACATATGATTATTATGCTGCTTTGCTTTTACTACTGAAGATAAAGTCTGTTTCAGTTTCCTCTCCCTGTTCCTCTTCTGTTTGCTTTTATGAGTTACATTAGTGTTTATTATGTCGTCTTGCACGAACAGCCATTTATTTATGTGCACTTTTACGGTATTACGTTTGCTAAACTGGCAGAAAGCGCAAGAAAAACTGACTATGAGGGGCAGTCTGTTTTATGAAAGGAATGAAGGCGTCACCGGGCAAGAAAGAGTAGTTTTATTTGGCACAGAGAAACTGATTTGAACACGAAAAACTAGTGGAAATGAGATCTGCACATAGTAATGCTTTACGAGCAGTGAAACAGTGAAAGTAACATGAAAGAATAATTATCAGTAGTAACTGGCTCTTGGTTAAGTTTGCGATACAGAAAATTGGGGCTATATACATTCATATCCCAAATGATTATTACTGACTGTAAAATCCCACCCGGACTACTGTCAAACATAAAAAGAGAAACTGTCTTGGATGTAAAATTGCAGTCTGCTGTAAAATGAAATGTTTTACTATTTGGAAAAGTTATACTTTTTTCCAAATTATATAAGAAAGTTGTTGCGCAACGAGTTGCCGTGTTTGAGTAGGATTTTATGCTTTACTGCAATATAGTAAGATGATAGGAATGAGGTGAGGATTATTTGAAAGGACAAGGACGCTCAAGGTTTCTTTTTAAATAAATGCCTCTTTGACTATATACCTACATACATACCTCTGAGGTTTATGCGCTGTGTAACTGGGACCAAATACATAAATCAGTCAGTGGTGGTTTATATCACTGTGGTAGAGAGATGTCTAAATGTTTGAGTTGAGCAGAGATGGAATTTGTGGTTTACATCCTTCAATATGTTCCCAGGCCTTAAGTCATATTTTATCGCTATGTATCACTTATGCAGAAAAACTAAATGAGCCTTGATCGAAGCTTGCTTTCCTTTTGGACACATTCATACGCATACATGTGTACTTTCACGACTTTGGTTAACAAAAACTTTGTTCACATCTCCAGACCATTTTTGTAAGCTAGTCTTGATTGCTGTGTTGTGATGTACAATCGCCCCGAAACTTTTTGGATTCCTTACCAACTGACGTACACTTTTACTTCTCATAGCTGAAATCTTGCTTTATCATTGTAAGTAGGTATGTTGTCTATATATGTATGTATATGTATATAGAGCACTTAAATGTTTGTACCAAACAAAAAGGGACAGCCAGTGAAGGGAATGAAGAAGAAACAATCGGAAAACTTTGGTATCTCTACACAAAGTGACTTCTACAAGTCCAAGTACGACAAACTCGTGAGAAAATCTGAACAGATCAACCGAATAGCCTAAATAAAACTTGTTAAATATTATTAGTTTTAGAGTATTTCAGGGGAAAGAGCTGGACAAACCACAGATATCGGTGATCAAACCGGTAAGCAAACTTTCATCGGGGAAAACAATACTGAAATTGTTCGTTACTGTTACTTTTATATCAATCCGGGCTTTAACAAGCCAAAGGGGTTCCAAGTTCCAATTGGACAGTCATAAGTAATTCTATAGCCATTTTGATCATCCATTACACGAATTTTTTTGGTGCAATTGAAGTCACAGTAGGTAGCATATACAGCCATGACACGTACCTTCAACAGTGCTAAAGCTGACATGTTTATGTCCAACCTAAACTAAATCACGTAAAATAGAAGTGACCACTTAAATAGTATTTTAGAGTGCCCAAAACAGTTGGAGAGACGCACGTGGCATGAAAACTACGCGCTATAAATATTTTTTGTTGTAGAGGATGAAATTCACCTGATCATTGATAACCTTGACTGTATTTTTGTATTCACTAGAGAATGTCTTCACTTTTATGACCTACCCATAGAAAACAATACCACGTTTCAAGATGTATTGTAGTATTAAACTCAGTTCCAAAGATAGAACTTTGCCAAATATGAACTCAATCGATGACCCCATATGAATGATACATAGTCATATAACATTGTTACAAAGTTGAATGTGGGAACTTGCTAACGGATATCAAAAATAAGATACCCGTCCATGCTTTTAGTGGCGACCATCATAGAACTTTTTACCAGCCCTTTCGCTTACTTATAAGCTGCCAAAATTGACAAGCATAATGAAACTATGTTATAATATGACTCGTATTCCCTCATAGCTACTAAAATTTGAAAGTTTTTGAATCGATTGCATCACAATCTTGTAATTTATTGTGGTAATGGTAGTTTACCAAAATACAAAAACCTATCCGCATAACGCGGTTTTGTAATTCTATATCTGATTTTGTATTCGGTAAGGACTCTTGCGAGTGCCCCTGAAATTTTCTTGTAACCGAAGTTTTGTGTATACCTATGCTGTACATGTACAGAGAACTAAGCGCGTAAATGGAACAGGAAAAGTCAGTAAGTGAAAAGTTATCTGGGCTTTTCGCAGAAAGAAACTTCATACAGAGACATTACATTTCGGACAGTACTCCTATTTGACTGTTTCTTTCACAAATGCTCATGGTAAATCACAACTGTTTCAGAGAAGTATCAAGAACATCTTCGCACTACTAATAACAATAACAAAATAAAATTCATGTAGCTATAACCCTTTGAGAAGTTTTGTCTGTAGAATTAGAAGCATATTGTTCAGATGATCCCACTGCTTCGTTTTAGGTTTCAAGATGACTTTACGAGACAGCAGACAGCGTTTAGTAAGGCAATTATGAAAAATCTTGTAATTACTCGATTTAAATTACATTAGGGGCAATTCCATAAATAGACAATACAGTACCATATTTGCTAAATTCAAGCACAAAAATATTTTAATCATTAAAAGTTAATAATCATTTTGAACTTACCCGTTGTTGTACTGCATAGATTCCAGCAAAACACCATGAAGAAAAGGACTCTCCACTGCCAAGAACTCTCAATGTACATCTTGATGATGATTATCACGAGAAGAAGTTTTAAAAATAAGAAGATCTGACAAACTTGCTCAAAGGCTTTATCTTTTCTTTGGTTTCCACTTTCCACTCGTTGCTAGATGACTCGTTGTGTGAGAGATTTTTAGATGACTTTACTATAAAAACGTTTGTAAACGCAAAAGCACGAGTACTTTTCCGGTGACGTGAGTTTTACTTCACTGATCGACAAGGGTATACAACAAAAGGTTATATGAATGATGATCGATTCCTTCAAAAAATGATGGATTTCTCTTCTGCCGCTTCCACTCTTCTTATTCTGCTTCTTCACTCAATCCTTTTCTCCGCTGTGAATTTCGATTTTCGTTTTGATGATGACTTTCTATTCTATAGACTGTTTTTGTAAATAGTTCAAATCGTGCCAATTTTCTTCAAAATAAGCATTCACACACTTCTACTGTATTATTCGTAAACATTATTCAGATAGGGTTCATCCACCCTCTTTCATTCACATGCACAAAGTCTTCCAAGAGTTCACTTTATGTAGTCTGTAAAGTATTGAAAATTTAAGAAGTTTTTATTCACGTATCCCATACGCATATCAAATACAAGACTCAGCCAGACAGACGAGACGTTTTAACTTTAAAAGGATTGTCACTTCGGGGGACCACTGATATAGTTTTTTTCCCAAATATGCATTACGGTCGGACGAGTGTTCCCCGTTGAGATTTCAAGTTGAAGTAGTATAGATTTCACCAACCGCGAAAACAGCGTAAAATGCCACCCATAGTATCAAAAATTGTACCTATGACATGGTGATGAGGATGACAGGAACGATAATAAAGAAAGAGAGATGGATACATGAATGACAAGGTGTTTAAAGTTTCATCAGTCCTTCTTTTAAAAAGTAAAGAGCACAAAAGCACAGACCGTGTGCGTGTGTTCGTGTTGTTATTCTCTACGTTTGTACGTTTTGCTCGAAACTTTTTGACATATTTTGTATTCCACAGGGAACAATACAGAGTACAAGACAATAAGAAATAGTAAATAGCGTACAGAAATCCTCTTCTTTTTGCTGGTAAATGATGAGCTTCCTTTGCTAGTCTGAAAGTCAAAATAAATGCAAAAAAATAAGAAGGCTGGTATGCCTAAGTAAACATATATACCGAATTATTATAATAATACACTATCTATAAGTAGTAAAGGAGTAACAAAGGTGAAAGTTCTTGGAAATGTGTCCTTCTTACTCTGTTAAACGCTGGGTGGATAGTTTAAGGTTTAACTACTCACTCTGTTGTACGCATTTTACGTGTGGACTTGAAATATTTATGAGCACTAGAAATGTATGTGATATCAGTAGCCCGATGCGTGTGTTCTAAAATAGTTAAGTAGTAAAGTATGATATACCTACCTGATATGTATATAGCACCCCTCAAGAGAAATATTCTTTGATATCGCATTACATAACATTTTACGGTAGTATAATGGCATACTGCACACTTTTCTTGATCTGTTTTTGGAACTGAAAGAGTTATTTGCACTGCGCGAAATACCTATTCCATCCCTATTTTTCCAGTACTTTAAAACCGATCATAGTATGAAAAGTTAAAGTGCGTGAATAGGTGCACCGTCCAACTATCCACATTCATTCATTCGTAAGAAATCGTGTTACTACAAGAGTACATGGTGTATTATAACCATTCTCTGGTTTTATTATTGTAATGGATGTGTAATGTGACTGTGTTTGTTCGTCGTCTGCATAACTCTATTCTATCAGCTCACATTGAGGTATATAACTCAAGGTCTTTTTTCGTTTTTCATGTTTCGTTCTCTTCCTTCCCTTTTTGGGTGGATGAAATTCTGCTCACACGTAAATAACATTTATTTCTCACACATGTGGCTGTGAATTCCAGATAATTCACTAAATCCCATGAGCCAATCTTTTTTTCTTCTTTTCCGGCTTTTGCCTTTTCCTCCTTTGTCTTTCGTATGCTTTCCCTTTGTATTTTTTGTTTTCAAAAAATGAGAGCGCAGTCTTTGTTGATTTTGACAGGGAAATTCGTTTTACTCTTTTTAAGGCTTGAGTGCATCGTGCCGTCGACGACCATCACATATAAAGTTGTCATGCTCTCCGCTAAATATTATACATTTTGTTAGAAACGTCCACCTACCCTCCCACTGACTCGCCCTTTTTCTCTGTGTTTCGTGATGAATGAAATAGGAAATGTGCTGGTGAAAGCAAAACTTTCTTGAGCCATCCTAACGAAGGCTCTCATGTATTGTATGTAACAGCAGGCTTTACCTTTAAAAGTTCAAGGATATATTTATCCGACAAAAGATAATAATACAAAAGCTTACTAATAACAGTACTCGTTTGATGCACTTCCGGTATGTCCGCTAAATATAATATTGTGCTATGGCTTGCTCTAATACCACTTGTATTTCATGGGACGATCGAAACCGGTTCTTTTTCAATTAGCCTCGCTCACCACTCACCGCAAAAACTTGAGGCTCAGTCAGCCGGTGAACATAAAGAAATGTTATGACCGACCCAACTCATACGCTCGACTATTGCACACTACAAAATCGAGGGTCTGAGAACTGAGAGGATGAAAAAAGCTTAAGAACTGTGGAATATGTGGGAGCCCAAGTCAGCTCAGACGTAAAAGTTGTTGGCAACTTGTCCAAAACTTTAATTTGTTCTAAAAAGGGATACTGGTGGTACAAAAGAAAATGTCTTGTTTGGATGAACAAAAGGTAAAGAAGATAATCAGACCAGGATGATGCCGGTGGTAACAAACATTCTCTCCCCTTCTGCCTTTCTTTTCTGTACGTCTTTGAAAGTGCAGACAATCACAAAAGAAGCATGAAATGACAAACCATACTAATAATAAGCTACTTTATATTTTGCCCAACTTGCCGGAAGAAAAATAACTGCATCACGACGAGAATGCAAGTTTGCTAACAGCGGAAGGAAGCGCAATCCTATTTCTCTTTTCGTGGCGGCTGCTGTAGTGTTTTCCTCGTTTAATGAGTCATGTGCATGAAGTTGTGGGCAATTTAACTGTTATGTACGCTCCAAATATTGTATGTATACTGTACATTAAACAATTGGCTATGTTATTGTTTGCTTATTGTTTAATGTTGCTTTCATTTACATAGTTTGCTTACTTTAACATGCTTTCATATTAGCAGAAATACCCGCTGAGGAAATATGTGTAATTTATAATATGAACTCTAAAAAGTCATTTAATAAAACATTTTACAATGCAGGTTGATCAAGCTTGTCCTAGGACATTTACAAACACACCTAATTATACTTCCTTATAAAGTTGTTAAGTTAGACAAAGCAGAACAAAGTTGACTGGCGTCTTCTTAACTTATAGGAAGCGTAAAATATAATATACCTTTTCCACCAAAGACAAAATGGAGCCACGCATCAAAGTGAAAACAGGTAGGTTCGTAGTAAAATCCTTGTTTCACCATTGGAGAGATGTAAAAGTCCGCACGTAGCTTGTTCAAATTTTCTTCAGGATAAATTGGAAAAGACAACAGGAAGCTTTCAACCACTTTACGAATAACAAGTTTTTCTACAAAATTCATTTTCTAGTTTTTTCCCTGTCCTTGCCCCGTTTGATGAAAATTCGAAATCACAAAAACTGACAGAGACAAAATGACAGGAGCAAGATGAAGGTAACGAACCACTACAACAGTAGTAAGAAGTAGACGAGTCATAAAATATACACTTGCTCTTGAGATTTAAAGGATTCACCTTTTTATGTCTCCCTCATTCGTTCCCCCTATTCTTCTCAGTTTTTGGTTCACATTTTATGGTAGTCCTGCTATCGCTCACTCAATAGTACACATCTATAACAAAATATAAATGTTTAAGAAAGGGGCAATTTCATTCAAACTACTTTCTCTCTTTCTCTACAAACTTGATCTTCTCTCAGCTGGATGTCATGATGGCTAGCAGATTTGCAGTTTAAAAAATGAATGTAGAGCTGCAAGTAAGTACCTGAATCGTGAAATGAAACTCACGCACATACAACCAAACGGATGATAAGTACAGTCATTATAATTTTACTGCTCTTAAAGCCCACTTACGTAAAGTAGTATATTCAAATTGTTCATATTATTTTTAGTACGACATAACTCGCTTTGTACTTTACACAACTTTTTAATCCGTACCTCCGTTGATCTGGCCACTTTTCATACATGTGCATTCAAAATGTCAGGAACAAGGTTGTAAAAGGGATATAATATCTTTTTAGTATGTCTCTTCTCACAGAAAATAGCCACACGAGCTTTTAAGTTCTCTTCTCCCTGGCTTAATTTACTGAAATTTTTTGGTAGGAGAAAAATGGATTATAACAATAATGTTTTGACATATGTACGTATTGTGTTTGTACAGTTTTTTATAGAATGTATTTTATAACAAATGATGGGTTTGATCTTAATAGCTGAATACACAAACGTGTGAATTTCAAACATTTATTCCGCGCACCATATCCGTACTCACAGTAATACTAGTGTTCCCCACCGAGAATGTTAACTTATAAACGCCACATGCACAAGCAAGAACTTTTATAGAAGATTTATGCAAACCGTCATGTAGCTCTGTAGGGTGCAGTTGGCCTTTTGCCGTACCATGCAAACTTTCACCAAAAATAACCATAATGATGCCGGAGAGGAATGGTAACACTGTTAGTGGAACAAAAATGTTCAAATTGGATATTTAAAAAAAGAATTGTATCTTTTAAATTCAAACTTCAAAATGTCAAGTATAATGCCAAATAATGTTGTTTATTGGGAATAGCAAAGGTTTGGATAAGTAGTCATAAAACCAGAACCAAGTGAACTAGACCTAATAATACTAAAAAGGATCTTTTTAAAATGGCAGCAAGGACTGCGTGGTACTTGTTGAGGCGTTGATTAAAACCGCTTTCTTCACAAACGACGAGAAGTTGGTTTCCTCTCCGAAGTAAAATACTAAAGAGGTACGTGCGAAGTGCTAGAGTATAAGACCGTGACGAGTGTGATGATGGTGACGATGAAAGAAATAAAGAAAGGAAGAAGCTGATTGCAAAAAAACGCTCGAATTATTGCTGAAGCACTACCCCAAGGGATACCACCGATTTTCGGTATGTTCGGTACTCACCACGTTTGTCTCACAGGAGCCCGGTTATACAGTCTTGTTCCTTTACTCACTGGATCACACACACAACTGTGTTTGCCAAGAGAAGATATCTGACTGAATGAGTCTAAGTCCCAGGCTGCACAAGTAGATATAACGGGAAAAAGTGGAAGGGAAGAATGGTGATCCGAATGCAACGCTAAGACGTACCACTATCAGTAGCGACAGTAAAAGTAGAACTGCTCTAGACTCTGGAAAAGCAAAGAAGGGAAACTACGACTGGAAATAGCTGGATTGAAGCTGTACGAACAACACACATCCTCAACCAACTCTTAATGTGGCTACCAGTCATCCAACAAAATTCTACGTGCCATGGACAAAACAGGCAACCAAGAAAGGAACGCCGAGAGTAACATCTACGAGCAATATGTTGCTGTTGTTAAAAAAAGTTGTGTTGAGATATACATGAAGCGGACAGGGATGAGGATGGAAAAGTAAATTTGAAGTACGATTTCGGCCAAAGGAAGCTGAACTCACCACGTCAGGAATATTTGAAACTTTTTTCTTTCGTTCAGAATGAAGTTTTAGCATATAGCCCAAAATGATACAAAGTGGTAAATGGTGACGATGATCCTTTATCTGCAGAAAAATACATATTTTGAAAAAAATATGCTCGATGAAGAGAAACTACAGCTTCCTTTTTGCTGCTTTCTCCACAAAGTTATCACGAGCAGCCTGAAACAGCATAACCGTGATCAACATTTTTTTTGCGAATAACGACCCAACTTACTTGCATTTAGTATTGAGCCTTCTAGTTAACAAACTAATATTTTAGGGATCGTATTATTTGCTAAAGAGAGGGAGAGAGAAAAAAGTGATGGGATATCGCGTCAATGAATGAAAGAGAAGGATGTGGAAAAATGTTAAAGACTTTTCATGGAAGAATAACAACAGAAGCACACAGACACGAGGTAAGAAAATAAGAAGTTTGTCCAGAAAAGAGAAAAACTTATTTTTCATATAAGGAAAAATCAAGAAGTTGTGGAAAAGGAAAATAAGGATTCGAAGAATTGAGGGCAAAAGGAAACGTCAAGTTTTTTTTCATGCTTTTCCCCAACAATTTACGGAACATCAGTGAGAAACCGGGTGAAATCCGATAACGTATTACAACATTGTTAGCTTACTAGAAAGCCACACTACTTAGCGTAAGTAAGTAAATGGTACACAAAGTAAACATAAGGTGAGAAGAGAAAAAGTTTTGAAGTCTCTGTTAGTGATGAAAAAACTTGGCAAACTGAAAATTTGAGGTTGGTTTGCACATCCTGCATTTGCAACTACTTTTCTCCCTGCCATATGGAAAGAAAATGACGCGTTATTGCAAAAAGACATTCCTAAAGTGATCCTTGCCTTTCCTCTCGTCAATACGTGGTAGTGACAACTAGTATACTACGCATATATAATATTTTCATATATGTAAGTTATGCTTCCAAATATTCCAGGAAAGCATATTAAAACGACACGTTATGTCAATGCCCTAGGAAGAACTAGAAATCCCCCAGGTGAAAGTAAAAACTTTATGACAGGTTGGTAGTATTAAGTAAACGGAAGTCAAAGTGTCTCCAAAAATCTAACAATGTTTCTTTTCGAGTTTCCATATATGAATCCATTAAAAGTTCTTTTTGAAGTTTAAAAATAATATTAAATTGTAGGTAAGTATTTTTCCACCATTCATGAACATGAATTATTTTTTAATATGTATAATTCGTAATTTACAGTCAAATGTAAAAGTAAAAAAGCAAAACAAAGCTATTAACGAGTCATTTTAATGATTAAATCTAGTTGCCAAAAAAGTAGCTTTTGAATTAAATTGGATTTTGTATGAAGCAGTACTATAAAATATGACCCAAATTATATACCCTTGAAATCATTTTTGTTCTTGTCCTCTAATTAGAACGTTTCGTAAATGTCATATTAGAGTTTTTGAAACTGATTGGAGAGCGGTTCGCCCTCTTGGGAATGGAGAAATAGAGATGTGCCAATGTCTATATTTCCCCATTGCCTTCCGAACAATCAGTGGAAATTCCTCGCGTAACTATAGTTACTGATAAGGTTCATCAAATCGCTTCAGGCACCAACCTCCGTCGCCGTAGTCACCTTTGTCCGTTGGCAGCATATTTATGTAGGTATATAAAAGTGAATCAGCATCTAGCATGCACGATTTCCTTAAGTGTCCTTATCAATGGTGTAAGAATTTCTCTCTCAGTAAGACAAACAAAGAAACTTCAAGTTAAAAAGAAAAAAGGAGTTTTTCTCACTCTGATAAAAGAATATATCCCGATGTAATGGTGTAAGTAAATGGTGTTCTGTTGATCTTCAAGTAAAAATCTTCCGTACGAGTTTGAAACTCTTACGTCTCTTATTTCTAATGTATTTCAGATATATACACTTGAGTATAAATATTAAGTATTTTAAATAGAATAATGTCGATAAATGGCTGCCTATTTGTTGCTTCCTACTGTAGCTAATAACATAATCGGAAAAACCTCAGTATGGCGTTTGGCGCTACTCATTTCAATAAAAGATTTTTTACGTACTATGTATGTAGATTCCTTAAAGTGGCACAATGTATCATCTTTCTTGCAATTATTAATTTTTATAACTCTCCCTCTCATGGATATATGTTATATCAGTGTTCATTAGGTTCTAAATTTCAACGAGACGAGAAATCTCTACTTTTAGTGGGCGAAAAATCTCGCACAACGGTTATGGCTGTGAATTTAAATTAGTAAACTATTTATGAGTACTCAAGCCTCAAGTGGAATCTCGATTAGTACATCATTGAAGAAAGTGCTAGCCCGGATAAAGAAATACGGAAATGGTTTAGAATTGTGCGCTTTCATCGCACAATGGTTAATAATAAGCACTGTAAGCATCAGGTATAAAACCATTTTCCACCCACAGCGTGCTGCTAGAAATACTAGAAAATACTCTTTCAGGACTTTTTGCCGAAAGCAACGAGACTTGGGTTTATTTTCTAAAAGATGACTTTCTTAACTTGCGGAGCTTCATTTTGGAAGCCGTACACACAAACAGAAAAGAATGGATGACTAGCTGCGATACGGGAAATCCATATACTACGTCACCATCATCAGTTATAGTGGAAGGCAAGGATGACTTTTAGGATTTCACGTTTTTTTATATTGACTTTTCACTGCTATACAGCTAAACAACTCGAATGTCGGGTTATTTATGATACGTCTATCTGGGAAGAGAAGAAAACGGCTCCCATGAAGCAACTTTCACTGGAGAAGAGAAGAAAGAAAATGAATAAGCTATTTTTCCAGTGCGTCTAAGGTTCAGAAAAATGTGAAGAGGCGAGGAAGTGTAAGGTCCCACAGGACAGGTTCCACGATGACATCTCTTCTACAATCCTTGTTCCGTTTTTACAAAGAGTAGGACGTGAATAGTGCAAAATAACTAAATTCACTTTCCCAGTATTTATGCTATCAAGAAAGAGATTGTAGAAATGATAAAATCTAAGTCAAATAGGAAAATTGTTTAGGCTTGGGTTTATCTACAAATTCAACCATGATTGAGGTTCGCGGCTAGGTAGTGTAGTTTAATGGTAACCAGTAATAAACAGGTGTATTTTGGTGTACACCAAACGGGAAAATATCTATTTTTAAAGGAAATTCCAAAATAAATTCTTGTTGTTTTTTCATTTTAAATCGCATGAAACAATCTGATCTGATGAATGAGTATGAAAAGAAAGCAATTATTCATCCTGGCAAAAGTGAAAGCGTTTTACTACAAGCCCAGTAATGTGGTCTCATTTTACCCATTGTTGATCTCAACTCACAAGACTCAGAGACCAAACATGTTTTATTCAACCAACCTTAGTGAAATAACCAGTTGAAAAAATTGTTTCTCTGTATGTCAGTTTCTACGTAGTATAAGCGATAAATGACATATATTTTAACTTTTAATTAAATGCTTTCCAAGTGATCCCGTTCTACACAAGAAGGGTTTTCGGCCATGTTAGCAAACATGCCATGTGACGTCTCAAGTATTTTTTTACACTCTTGAGATTTTACTCGTCAGACAGATTCCAAGATTTATTGTAAACAAAATGGGTATTTAAGTTCAAACAAAAACGCAAGAAGTTAGAGTTAACTATTTAAAACAATGATGTTGTCGGAAAGCGTGCGACGCTGACGTTTTCGTAAATGCTAATAGCATGGCAAAAAACCGACTTCCTGTCAAACACACTTCGCTGTAATAAATAATTTAGTCGAAGGCCACAGAAATGTATGTGGTCAAGTGTGAAGACTTAAAAGAAGACCACTTTGTTAAAATGATTATTTGCTTCATCAGAAAGCTGATAGATAGAAGGTCAATTGTAGTTACTGTTTGAGCTGGATATATGCTACTTTGATTAGAATATTCTTAGTTTAAAAGTGAAAAATAAGAATATAAAAATGTATACAAAAGTTTATCTTATGATTCCGTACTATTCTCTTGGGTTTACAATAAATGCCATGTTATAACCTCGCAGTCACTACAAATAGTGACTTTTTAAAGCTCCCCTCAACCACATTTCGGTAAACGTTAAGCTTCACAGAATTGCACATAAAGCAATGAATTGGAGCAGTGAAGTTTTCCCTAAGTAGGCAGTAGAGGAGTTCCGCGTCTAGACATGAGCAAATGCAAACACAATTCTATTTCTTCTTGTTTTATTCTAAAGTTTTTTTTCTTTTGTTAGTTCACGGTGATGTTTTAAGGCTGATGCACAGTTCATCATCATCATCGTCGCCATCATGAAGATGATGGTGATGCTGCGGTGTGTTTTGGTGGTCTGTACTAGTCAACCGTCGACGTTTTTCATTTGTGACTTCTTTTATTTCAGTGAGTCGGAAACTCAAAGGGAAAGATAGAGCAAACCATTGCAATAATAATGACGCCTGACGAGGACAACGGTGGTGATAGCATCTGTCTCTCTGTGTACTTAGCTTTCTCCCAGTAGTCGTGGCGGTCATAGAGTAAGAGAGTCAAAAAGCCCACTTTTATTTGCCTTTCCAGGTGGAGAGTTGCTTTCTACCATGTTAGCTTTCTCCCCGCAGAATACATCATACATTTAACTGATCTAACAAGGTTGGGAATAGAGTGAGTGCATAAATACAACACACACAAGTGAGGAAAGTCACAACCTACCTGGAACTGAACAAGTAATAAAGAATTGTATGATAAGGGCATATTCTTTCCTCATAAGCTGGCACGACACATCGTGCCATAATTCGCTTTCTTTCTTCTTTTTCATTTCCAACGTCTTTCCTAGATTTTTACAGATTTAATCAGATACGGCCACAAAAATTGGTACGCCTGCCGTGATGATTACTTTAGTAGAAAATGAAACTGTTCTATGATACTGTCGGAATGCTACCAGTACTACTGATGAGACTGATGAGAGTGTTTCATCTTCAAAGAATTCTAATGCAATATACTGCTTTCCTTGAATATTTTGGACCGTTGTAAAAGAATAAAACAAGAAGAAATA
>JAHZMV010005746.1:0-11679 GCA_027743765.1 Coecobrya sp. COE2
TGAAAAATTGGTTGCATGCATCAGTGATGCATACCTAGTCTCTACCATATATGTTCTACTAGCAAGGTTTAAAAATCACCCCAAAACCTGAGTATAATTTAGAACAAGCTAACGGATACTCGAAAATCCCTTTAGCTGCTGAAAAGCATATTCTGGCAGTCCAGGAGCTATGACCCGTTCTGATTTTGGATTTGGCACCCTAGAAGTTTTCGAAAGTTGACACGATAAAATTTATAGCCGATAAAGCGATCTTGCTCCGCGGCCGAGAGGCATCGTTCAGTAGCCTAGGGTATTAGGATAGGATTATCTATCACTCAATATTAAATATTTGTGAGATTAGGCATGTTTTAAAATATATACATATTGACCTAGCCAGCGCATAAGAAGCATATAAGAAAGGAAATGTTTCCGACCGGCAGGCAAATAATAAATTCATGAAGGGATTGCAATATAGCATTTTGTTTAAATAAACATAACACGTCTAGTTAACATCACTATGCTTTCACATTTATGCAGGTATCATAGAGGTCAGAATAATGGTCTGGTAATCAGTACGATTAATCGGTCAAAAATGTGGGCAACAAACACGCCTGGTTTGATTTTTAATGATTATTTGAGCCAAATTAAAAATTACTAAGCAATAGATATTTTGAAATCTCTAAGGGACCTGGCAAAACATCGGCAAGATTTGCTTTTAGCGACATAAACGTTTCTTTGCATTTCCTGCAAGTAATTCATCGATTTTGAGTGAACCCGCCCCATAGTGTTTTCGTACATATCAATCGTAAGCTGCAAACTGTCATACAGCATAATAGAAAATATAATAATTTCCGCGACTCCAAGGCTTTCCATAAACTTGATTAGATAGAAAAGGGAGATTATAAATAGGAACGAAATTATGGTAGTGGAAGTAGATGCTAAACTATCTTCATTAACTTTATTGTAAGCTTTGATGATAATCTGAATTTCGTGCCATATTCTAACCAAATGTTGCACACGTGAATTTCGTAATTCATGAATTTCTCGGTGGAAAATTTCCAAATAATTTTGAAAGCAGTAACACGGTACAGATGTATATGGAACGTATAGTAGCACAGTGTTGGAAAATGTAAACAAAAATAGCCAGGCCGTGAATGTTGCGGATAGTAAATGGAATAATCCCAGTGGGATGCATTCCGTGGAGATAAATTCACGATTAACTTTACACGGTTGAAATAGAAAACAGCCCAAGTTCATTGGTAGGCAATGTGTCCAAAGTAACATTAGCCATAGACCAATTGTTACTGTTGGAAGGGTTATCAATCCAATCCAAAGGTGCAAATCAATTCTGAAACCGAGTCCATACTTTATCTCCGGGGGAATCCAGTTTCGTGCTTTAAATTTTAAAAAAGTACCTCATTATCAAATCAAACAATGAAAGGGAATTTTTGAATAAGATACCATTATGACGACGTTCAAATGCAACAAGTGCGTTAACACCCTCTTCAATATCCCTTCGTTTCCCGTATAACATCCAAGCCCATGAGAACTGGAAAGTTACCCAGACTTGAAAGAATATTGAAATCACAAATCCCGAATCGGGAGTTGTTCGGAAACGTAAAGAAATTGGATCCACATTCCAACCAAATATATACCAGCTAGCGTTAATTTGATAACAAATAGTGGTAATGATTTCTTTGAAACGCAGATTGGCTTTAAATTTTCCCCGGTTGCGCAATGCAAAATTGTTGTGAACATGCTATAATACGTAAAATAATGTAAAAACGTAGGTAGCATATTTCGTGCAAGCAACATTTTGATGAATTTTGATCAAGTGGTTTTCCTTCCCTGTTTGAAAATTTTGAGAACGATTATTTCAAAAAATTGCTTTTACACGAAATATGTGACACTAAATGTGTTATAAGATCCAGGTACCCAGATTGCGGGTTTGATAATTTTTTTTACTAAACTTATACTCTATAATGTAGGCCCGTCAAATTTACAATGAGACAACGACTAGCGATTGAAAATAAAAAATATTTATGTGCTTGGAGAAAACATATCAAAAGAGCTGTCATAAACATTTGACAACATAGTTTAAAAAATGATTCATGACTGCCAAAATGATGTTAGAAATGTTCGTGAGATATGGCGTGTATAAAACTTGTTTTAAAATATTAAAAAATAACCTAGTCGCAGTAGAAAACTCATTGATTATAGAAGAGCAAAGACAAGTTTTATGCAAATGATAAATTTACGAAGGGTTTCCAACATCACAGCTTGTTTAGTTAAACATACCATGTCTAGTTAACATCACTATGCTTTCACTGACATTGACACATGTTCATGGTAAGAATAGTGGTCAAATCAAAAGTCAAAAGTAATGTCGACTGGTCACAATGTGATCACATGACACAAATGGTGGTTGTTTTAAATTTTGCTTTTGCCAAAAATAAAAATAGTCTGGCATACATGGTTTACCATTGTGTTATCATTATGTGCCAGGAATATTCTACGAGATATGACGGTTTGATCAATTGTTTTATTTACAAAAAAAAACTCATTTAAATTCAATATAGCAGGTTTAATTGTTTGTATAAATATCTAGTAACATTTTGATTAAAGTAGCAAAAGATTTACTGTTTGGGAGATATTGAAGTTTAATAAAGTTAGAGCAATTTGATGGTCATAAAAATTTGCATAGCCTATAAATATTTTGAATATTCTAAGGGATCTTGCATAACAACGGCAAGATTTGTTCTTCACAACATGCACATTACTTTGAATTCCCTGTAGACACTCAACTGATTTTGTGTGAACCCTACCCATAGAGTTTCCATAAAGATCAATTGTTAGTATCAATGTGTCGTAGAGCATCAACACAAATATAATAATTTCTGCAACACCAAGATTTTCGTTGAGTTTGACCATAGAGAAAAGACAGATTATACATACGAAGGACACAGATGTGCTAGTTGTTGGTGCCAAACCATGCTGGTTAATATTGTTGTAAGCTTTGATGATGAGCTGAATTTCATGCCACATTCTAACCAAATGTTCCACACTTGACTCTCCTAATTCCTGAGTTTGTCGTTTAAAAATTGCCAAATAGTTATGATAGCAGTAGCAAGGTATAAATGAATATGGAACGTATTGTAGCACACAATTGGCAAATGTAAATAAGAATAACCATGATGTGAACGTCGCGGTAAACAAATGCAATATTCCAAGTGTGATATATTCCATGGACACAAATTCGCGATGCGATTTGCAAGGGAGAAATAGAAAACAGCCCAAATTCATTGGCAAGCAAGGTGTCCAAAGTAACAATAGCCATAGACCAATCGTTACTGTTGGAAGGGTTATCAAGCCAACCCAAAGGTAGAAATCGATTCTGAAACCCAGCCCATACTTTTCTTCCGAAGGAATCCAGTTTCGAGCTTTGATTTTAGAAAATAATTTGCCACCGTTAAAAAATATTGCAACCAATGATAAATTTTTCAAACGATTTTTCAAAAATCTTACCATTGTGCCGTATCTCAAATGCAACGATTGCATTAACACCTTCCTCGACATCCTTCCGCTTCCCATACAGTGTTAATGCCCAGATGAACTGAAAAGTCATCCAGACTTGAAAGAAAATTGACAAGACAAATTCTCGTACTGGGAGGATTTTAGAAATGTAAAAGAACTGGAGCCACATTCCAACCAAGTATATACTAGTCAGGAATAATTTGGTTACAAATAAAGGCAGCAATTTGTTGGATATACAGATTGGCTTTGAATTATATCTGGTTGTACAATGCAAAATCGTCGTAAACTTGCCAAAATATGTAAAATAATGTAAAAACGTTGGAAGCATATTTCGTGCGAGCAACATTTTAATGAAGTTAGTCACAGGTGAGATGATTTTACGGTGATATTTCTCAGAACAACAGACTCAGACTCAATAATATTCGCTTTGGGGTTTTGGTTGGAATTGATAGATCAATTTAAACGTCGCCACAATCTCTGCTCAACCTACAAGACAACTATTAAAGTGGGAAGGGATATCTCACCAAATTCTCACCAAATGCTCTATTGTTGATTCTGGTAATTCCTGAGTTCCTCGTTTGAAAATTGCCAAGTTATTATGAAAGCAGTAACATGGGACATATATATATGGAACGTAATGAAACATACAATTCGAAAAAGTAAACAAAAAGTTGCAAGCAAAAATTTTCCAGTCAGAATTAATTTGGCAGTAAACATTGGTAAGGATTTGTTTGTAACACGAATAGGGTTATCTTTATCCCTAGTTGGTTATCTTTATCCCTAGTTGGCAAAATGGTCGTAAACATGGGAAAACATGTAAAATAGTGTAAAACCGTAGGAAGCATATTTCGTGCAAGAAACAATTTAATGAATTTTTCCGGTTTATTCCTTTCAAGCTGAAATATCAGACAAAGTTACTCGATAAGAAATTCATGTGAAGTGTCTCGATTGATGGAGAAGATAAATTAAAAGTGGCCTGAGGTCAAGGTGCCCTCGATGTTTTTTTGCTTATTTTTATTAAAACACTATTATTCTATCCGCCTAGTCAAATAACTAATATGATTGTGCGACGAACATTATGAAAAATATTTTTGTTTCCAGTGTAAACAGGGTTGTGTCACAAGAGTTGTCATATTTATATTTTATATGGTGTCAAACGACTTTGTATTAAAATGCGTTCGTGATCCCACCCTCACTCAGGGGGACGGATTTACCATCACTCAAATTTCTACCATCCTGAATTTCAAAATGCTCGGAATGATAACAAGGCGTATTGCCGGCTCAAAAACTGAAAAATATTAATACAAAATATATAAAATATTGACTTTTGAAAGCCTTGTAATCGGTAAACAGATTATCAATTTATGACAGTTATACAAAATAATCATCATTTCCGAATAATGTTACAATCCGCAATAATGGTAAAATTTACTTAAATGAATAAACCTTTAATTATGTCATAATTACGATAAGACAGTTCCTGTGCTAATGAAATATGCATAGATAGATATATGTTTAATCTATAGAAGTAACTTCTTGTAACAAAACGTTTTGAAGCTACATATTCGATAGTTTTAAAATTGGATACGAAAGAAGGATAAGATGGATGATTACAAATTATAAAAAATTGGAAATTAAAACCTGCGATTCTCGAATTAAAAAGTAAGCATCCAATGAAATGATGGATTACTTGAGCTTTGGAATGAAGTATATTAAACTGATATATCATATTTATTATTATCTTTTCCGAACTTTCACTCCAATAATACTGAAACTAAGCAAATCATCAAAAAGCCTTCGAAGGTGTGTCGTTAGCAACTTAAAATTATATTGAGTGAAATAAAAACGTCTTACATTAAATACTAGACTAAAATGGTTTCCACCTGCATTCATCAATTTTCAACGGTTGGATTGGAACCAATTTATTTGCAGACTGGATTTTTTACTTGATTTAAAATCCTAAAGTCTGTTGACACTTAGGTAACACTAAATAAATATCTCAACGGTTGTCACGATAGTTTGGTAGTGTTTGACATCAGCCATCAGTGAGTGGCGCCTGAAATGTCAGTGGACATATAACGTGATATTTGATTTCACTCGGGAATTTTTTACATTGCTGGTAAAACTGTCATTCCAACTGGCAAGTTCAATATCTGTCTTTGGACATTTATATTGTGATATTTTAAATTATGAACATTTTTTTGGAAACTAAATAGAAATTCTGGTTGGCTGTCAGGACAAAAAAATGATAAGAACTGGCAAAAATATTCATAGCATTTTGCCTGTGTATGTGACGTGCACGGACGCTTTAACCAAATGAAAAATATTTTTTAAACCTTCTTCAAAATGACTAACTCAAGGCATCACTATGGCGTAGAGTAATTAAAGTAGCAAAAGGCTGACTGTTTGTGACACATTGAAATCTAATAATGTCAGTCCTGTTTGATGATCATAAAAGTTTGCATAACCAATAAATATTTTGAAACCTCTAAGTGATCTCGCAAAAGATCGGCAAGATTTTCTTTTGGTGACATAATCGTTCCTTTGCATTTCCTGCAAGCAATTAATTGATTTTGAATGAACCCTTCCCATAGTGTTTCCGTACATATCAATCGTTAGCTGCAAGCTATCGTACAGCATAATAGAAAATATAATAATTTCCGCGACGCCAAGACTTTCTATAAATTTGATTAGAGAGAAAAGGGAGATTATAAATAGGAACGAAATTATGGTAGTGGTAGTAGATGCTAAACTATCTTCATTAACATTATTGTAAGCTTGGATGATAACCTGAATTTCGTGCCATATTCTAGCCAAATGCTTCACGTCTGACTTTCGTAATTCTTGAGATTGTCGGTGGAAAATTTCCAAATAATTTTGAAAGCAGTAACACGGTACAGATGTATATGGAACGTACAATAGCACAGTGTTGGCAAATGTAAACAAGAATAGCCAGGATGTGAATGTTGCACTTGAAAAATGAAACAATCCAAGTGGGATGCTTCCCCTGTAAATAAATTCACGATTTGGTGTACACAGTTGAAGTAGAAAACAACCCAAGTTCATGGGTAAACAATGCGTCCATTGCAATAATAGCCATAGACCAATTCCTACCGTTGGTAGGGTTACCAATCCAACCCAAAGGTGGAAATCAATTCGGAAACCGAGTGCATATTTTCCGTCCGGTGGAATCCAGTTATGCGCTTTAAATTTAAAAAATAACTCGTCACAGAAAACAATGAATGGTAAATTTAATTTGAAAATCGTACCATTGTGACGACGTGCAAATGCAACAAGTGAGTTTACACATTCTTCGATATCCTTCCGTTTTCCGTAAAGTATCCATGCCCACAAGTATTGAAAGGTCATCCAGACTTGAAAGAATATTGATAGTACAAATTCCCTAACTGGGAGGTTCTCAGACACGTACAAAAATTGGAGCCACATTCCCACCAAATATAAACTAGTTAGAGTTAATTTTATAATAAATGTCGGAACAGATTTCTTTGAAACGCAGATAGGCTTTGAACTATTCGAGGTTGTACGATGCAAAATTGTTGTTAAGATGTTGTAATATGTGAAATAATATAAAAAAGTAGGAAGCATATTTCGAGCAAGCAACATTTTGATAAATTTGGTTGCAATTGGTTTCCTTGCCATGTGAAAAGACTCAGACCTAAATGCTCAATACGTCTTTTATATTCTTTATTCGTTTTGCTTTTGTATAAAAACGAAAAATTGGCGGTGATATGAGATATATGTATCATGATATTATACTAAACTACTCAGATCAAATAAGTAATGAGACAACGTCAGCCGAAGTAAAATGTACAAAATATTTACGAGCTTGCAGAAAACATGGCCAAAAAGCTGTCAGGAATATTTGACAACAAAATTTTAGAATGACACCGAAACCATCCAATAATTTAACACATCTTGATGAATTTTCGGTTGATTCCTAGTGAGTCGCTGAGAAGCCATTGTAAGCAGCCAATGGTCAGATTTCGTTGGCTAGATGGCCTCCAAAATTGACACTACGGACAATGTGGTCTCTCTTGAGAACTTAGAGCCCCGATAATATAGCCCACGGGGTGAAACGGGGTGTCTACTGGATTTTGTATTACTAAAATTTTCAGCTGACATGATAGATGGATATGTTCGTGAGATAAGGTACATGCCAAACTTGTAGATATAAACAAACAAAATATTTAGATAATGGCCATGTTAGATTATATGCAACGCTGAATACAAGAAGGGCAATGAGAAGTTTTATAATCCAATGATAACTTAATTAGGGTATACTATATCACACAAGATTAATAATTATTAGATAATGATCACGGTAAATGTAATTTTGACATCAGGGTAAAACAATGCCTGACATAATTGTAGAAGTGACATGGAATTTACTTTCACTCAACAAGATTTTTCAAATATTATTCGAAACTGTCAATCCAGCTGCCATTTTCTGTATTTAACATGGAAACATGTGTTTATATTTTTAGCAAATAAATTGAAAATTGCATTGGTTTTTCCAACTAGAAAATGATAAAGATTGAGTATAGAAGACAGAATATTTAATTTTACAAATGTATCAAATCCAAGAAATACTTTACCCAAATGAAAAATAGTTTTGAAAACCTCCTGACAGTAACCATCCAAAGGCACCAAAAACAAGTTTAATAAATGACAATATACTTTTGTATGGCGTGGATATATAATCTTCAATCAATTTAGAAAATTCCAATTTACTTAAAGCAGTTTACTTAGTAAATCACAAGACAATAAGAAAGCAAATATTAGATTTTTAATTGCTTTATCAATATCAATATTAGGGAAAGGTAACATTAAAGCAGTAAAAACTTACGGTTTGTTTCCTATTAATATCTAGTAAACCTAACGCTACTTGATGGTCATAATTATTTTCATAGCCTATAAAAATCTTAAACCTTTTCAAATATCTTGTAGCGCATCGACAAGATCTGCTTTTCGCAATATATTCATTGGTTTTGATTGCCGTTAAGCAATCCATTGATTTTGCATGAACCTTTCCCATAGAGTTTCCGAACAGATCAGTCGTTTGCAGTAAGTTGTCGAAGAGCATCACCGAAAATATTGTAATTTCCGCAACACCAACGCTATTTTTAAACTTGGCAAATCCGCAAAGGCAACTTATAAGCACAAAAGACATCAATGTGCTAGTGGTTGGTGATAAATAATGTTGATTAAAATTGTTGAAAGCTGTAATGATAAGTTGAATTTCATGCCAGAGTCTAACCAGATGATCCACACTGGATTGTAGTAATACCTGAGCTTTTCGATTAAAAACTTCCAAATAATTATGATAACAGTAGCAAGGAACAAATGTGTATGGAACCAAATGCATCACCGTGTTGGCAAATGTAAACAAAAATAACCAAGACGTGAATGTTGCGGTGTATATGTGAAATATTCCAAGTAAGGAGACATGATCCATCCAAATACATTCATGATGACCATTAAAAGGTGGAAATAGAAAACATCGCATGTTCATTGGAAGGCACGGTGTCCAAAGTAATAACAGCCATAGTCCAAAGGTTACAGTTGGCAGGGTTATATGACCAACCCAAAGAAAGAAATCAATTCTCGAACCAAGTCCAAATTTTACCTCTGAAGGAATCCATTTTCTTGCTTTGAATACAAAAGATAATTTTCGGTTTCATTATAACATAAATCTAAATGGTAAAAATTTATTGAGATTTTTAAATGGTACCATTGTGCCGACGCTTAAATGCAACAAGGACGTTCAAAAATTCTTCGATATCCTTACATTTAGCGTAACGTATCCATGCCCAGGTGAATTGAAATGATATCCAGACTTTGAATTTGATAACAAACACTGGTTGTGATATTGAACCTTGAACCGGATATTGGCTTAGATTTATGCTGGGTTGTACGATGCATAATTGTTGTAAACATTCTATAATATTCGGAATAATGTAAGAACGTAGGAAGCATATTTCTTGCTAGCAACATTTTTATTAATTTGCAGGTATATTACATTCGATCTGAAATATTCATAAAGAAAGTCTCAAAAATTTATTTCATGAGTAGCTTTATTTTATTATTTTAAAATGTTCTTTTTAGTTTTAAGTGACACGATTTAAACGTAATCCATTTTATCAACACAGCTGACGGAAAACTATGAATAGAACTCAAGGATAAAAATGATTAACTATGTTTCCGTGGAAGAATTTGTGTTTGATTACGAAATGAATCTTTTGATGAAGATGCAAACTAGAAATGTATTAGAATCAACGGATCTAATCAAATATATCATTTACAGATTCATCCGCAGATTTGCTGGTGAAAGGATATAATTTTTGCATGAAATGGCATTACATAAAATTTATATTCAATTTTTCTGCGGTGTCATGACGATTCCTGTATTTAGTATCTCTGTGTGTATCTTGGCTTGAATAATTATACTTCAGACTTATTCGTCAGGATTACTCTGCGAACACAATCAGTATCAAGTTAAATATAAATAATTTTACCATCTACATTTCACATCAAATAATAAAATTAATTACTATAAATCATTTAGTAAAATAGGTCATAGCCAAATAGAGGTATAAACTATTTCCTGTTTAAGATTGTCTTGTATCTACATGAGCAAAATTTGTTGAAAATAAAAACATTTTAATTTTCTGTCCCGCCTTTTTATCATTTACTAAAACGTATTTCATGTACGAGTTAGAGCACGACACCAGTTACAATACCATTTACAATATTCACATATGTACTACAAATTTGGATTTAATTATAACAAATACAAAATCTATGTTTTAGGTAGCTAAGTATATACCCATAGAGAAATTTTTTTTATCCCAAATTGTAACCACAAGAGGTGATTCCAGTTTTTCACTTTTTAGGTCAAACACGCGCTTTTCTCCCAATCGCATTATATGTATATGATGTATATGGTTAGCCACTGAGCTTTCTCTCAAAATATACCCATTTGGTAAAACGCAAAATGAATCACGTGGTCATTTTTCATCCTCAAAGCATCGAAGGACTTTTAAGGACAAAACCAGGTCATCCACGGAAAAGTAAGGTTGGACTACTATATACACCTACTTCAATTCTATGATATTATAGCAAATATTGCTCATGAATAACATAAATTATTAATAAGTCGGAAATCAGAGATAAAATTTTTTAAACTGGTTTATTTTCTCTACTACCTAAATAAATATGCGTATATTAGAACCATTGGCATTGCAACTCTTGAACCGATAATATTATCCTGCTTGTCATTTACAAGCCAATATACTCTCATATAACGAGTACAAAACATACATACCTCTCCGAATTAGCTTGCCAAAATGCTAAATCAAATACAAATATATACATTTGAGCTTCACCAGCTTGGATTTTTCTACATGCCCCAGCAACCATATCAATGGGATAAGGAATATACCAGAGTCACAATTTCACGCTCATTCAGAGCCTGGCTTGGATTCTCAATTTCCGTGCTACTCAACCTTCTCGTTGCATCAACAAGCTTCTACAATATATTCTCCCATTTCTGCATTCAGCCAAAACCATACTTCAATCTGGGTATAGCGGCCCTGCAAACAATATCTTTGATTTGTTGTGGTGGATTCAGCTTGGCTATTCTAGTTCTCTCCCGGAATATGGAAACGGTTGAAGGATTCAATCTAATAATTAACTTGGATAACTTAGTGCCTCAAGGTTAATGTTAACAAATTCGTTTACGGGATAAATAACGTAAAATTCTATTTAACAAATATTGTTTGATTTTAGATGAGCCACTTCCAGGAAGCACAAGACGACAAGTGTTTATGGACTCTGTATTCTTTCTATTTGTTGGATGGTGTCAACTGATGCCTCTTGTGGTTCTGATTACCGCCCTGTATCTTCCCTATGATCCATTTTATTTTCTACTTGATGACATACTCTGTGACCGGATTAACAGAACCAGGGAAACGGTTGTATACTGTTTCATTATCCGATTCATCACTTGTTTGGCAGGGTTTGAATGTGGAAGAACATGTTCGTTCCTACTGGTTTCGGGAAATATTGTACTAGAAAAATTGGAAAACATTTTACGCCAGCTTGGTTCAAGCCATCTCACCAGGGATCTGCACCATTGCTTCACTG
>JAHZMV010005747.1:0-18733 GCA_027743765.1 Coecobrya sp. COE2
TTTTAGCTTTTCTTGCATATTGACTTTGGGGGGCTGTAGCCCCCTTAGGGTAAGGAGTTGGGGCCAGGTGAGGATAGTTTTCGAAAGCCCTTTTCTAGCCCAAAAACATACTAGAATATCAAGGGTTGAGAATTTTGACCCCCATTTTGGGCACTGTGTAGTGTGATAATTCTTAACTAGACAAACACACTCAGATTATTAGTATGCCCCGAGAAAAGACAAAAAAACTGATTGAACTTGTGTTGTATATATTTTTTGACTAGGTATAAGAATAACAATTTTTATGGGGAAACTAAGTGGTAGTAAAAATTTGGAGACTTGTTGTTGTTGCTCTCTCTGTGAAAAGTTATGCGAGTTTGTCCTACAATCACAAGAATTTGCCATAAAAAATGAAACTTGCTTGGGTATATGGACATATGCTTATAAAAGACACGGTGTCATTGTGTGTCGCTTTTTTTTGTCAATACGTCATCGTCATAACTTTACGTGTGTGTGTGGAGCAAAAATCCAATATATATTTTTTTTATACTCTTATGGCCTATATTACTGTTATAGCGATGAATATAATATTTATAGATGCACAGGCAGAGAATTTTGATGCGCGAATATAATTTCAAGTATAACATAATTTTTGTTCTTGAAAGTATAATGGTGGCAGGCAAGTGGCAACCAACACCCATTTCATTCCTTTAAAAAGAAATTTTTGGTTTTTGAGCGGCGGAGAGAGAGAGAGAGGCACGACTTTTTTTTTAAAGTCGATATATAGATATATTATGTCGGTCGGTTAAACCGCCCCAAAAAATAATAATAATAATAATGAAATCCATTTTTCCTCAATATGACGATGATGTAATAAAGTGTGCTTGAGTTAGTTCATAGAGCAAAAGAGTATATTTTTTTTACACAGCTCATTATCATCATCATCATGTCAAGAAAAAATGGAACGAGTCTGGTTTTTTTCTTACCATGAGACTGTTGCATGCAACGGGAGTAGTAGCAGCGGAAAAAAATATGTATAAGAGACAGATATGAGGGATAAATAGTAGTAAAAATAATTTGCAGAACAAAATGCACGTCTGCTGAAATAAAAATGTTCAAGTCAAGTCAATCAAGGCGAAGAAATTTTGTTACAAAAAAAGAGAACTTTAATAGCTG
Organism: Coecobrya sp. COE2; assembly: GCA_027743765.1. Taxonomy (NCBI): domain Eukaryota; kingdom Metazoa; phylum Arthropoda; class Collembola; order Entomobryomorpha; family Entomobryidae; genus Coecobrya; species Coecobrya sp. COE2. The sequence continues at coordinate 1,156 of JAHZMV010005747.1, forward strand.
TACATGCAAAAAAATAAGTACAGATTCAGTCCATTTCAATTCAATAGATTTTTTTACAGTGCAGCTGGTGTGGGGTGGTAGAGGCAGAAGAAGACGAAAAAAAAGTAGGAGGAGAGGAAGGAGGAGAGAAAAAATGAATCAAAGAATGTTAGTACCTTAATAGCAAACCAAACCAGCAGCCTTAATAGTTAATAAAAATCAATGAATCGGTCTCCTTTTTTCAAAGTTGTTTGTCAAAATATGTTGGTATTTGTACCCTGAAAAAGGTGAGGAGAAGAAAACAAAATAGAAAAATGCTTGAGCGCAAGCAAATTTGTGTAATTAACTTGAACAAGTTCACATGCTATACATTTTTTAAATGAATGATTTAAGCTGCTGCAGCTGCGTAAAATATTTTTACGTGACATTCTTGTTCGCCATTGTTTTTACAGCTGCAAATTTACTGAGTAAATTTCTTTTGGCTTTGTGCGTACAACAGACAAAGGTGAAGATGTAAGCTGCTGCTGGTAAAATAAAATTGTTTTTTTGAATGGATAATCTATCATCATTGATGTTATATGGAAAATAAAATTTTTATCTGTTTTCGTTTTTATTTATCCTCTGCATCCTCCTCCATATCCTTTCATCATCATAAAAATGATATTTAGCAGTTGCGTAATTTTCAATTTTAAATTCCCTTCTGAATTTCATTACAATTACCATATTTGGTATGCTGGATGCAATACTCTCTCTGCTTTTCATCTCTGGTTTGATGACGAGCACAAGAATATTATAATTAATTTTTTGTAAGGAAGTGCTTGACGCGACCGTATACATAAATTGCAACCCATTTCCTTCTTTTATTATTACTATATAATCCTCTGCTGCTGCAAAATAAATTGTATTAGCATGCAGCATGGAAATCATGGAAGTTGGGAAAAAATCGTGTGGAATGTGTGTGTGTGGTGGAGAAGACGACGTTTTGTTTATACAATGATGACATGTAATGTATGTAGATATAATAAATAAATATGAATCTCTTCTTCTCTGCTGAAAGTTGCCACCCAATAATGCCACCTCCAAACGACAAGAAACGTGAGTACAGATGTTGCAATCATGATTGCATATGCGTGTCATGAATGGATGAATGGATAATGTGAGTATATATTGTGGAATTTGAAACTTGGATCTAATTTTTTTTCCCCCAGTAAATTCCCAAATCTGGTTATATGATCGATCGAAAAAAATAGTGTGGGTTTTAGGTGTGCATTTTGTAGGCAAAATCATGATGTTCTTTAAGGACTCATCATCGTCACGTCACGACCTTTTTGCATGGATTTTGATAGTATCATGATCATCTGCTCAATATAATTTCTTAAAAGCATGCTCATGAATTTCTTGAGAGAGCTACCAAGATGAAGATTAACCAGAGACAGACGTATACATTTTTTTCTTGACGTGTGCTCACCACACACAAGAATTATTCAAGAAAAGACAAAAAATAATGATGAGTTGGAAATAAAATAAAAATGAATAAAGGATATTATATTTATGTGGGAAATCTCTCACAGGGAATGCAAATATAACGTATAATAATAATAATATCCAGTTAAAATGGAGACCCCACACCACCACTCAAAAAAGAGTGGAAGCCTAAATACAAATACAATTTTTTTTATCCATTAAGCTCTTCTCTCTGAGAGTTTGATTGGTTTGGTGTGTGTGTGCATATTTTCAGAGTTTGTGGGATTAGTCGATTGGATAGTCGTGCATAATTAAAAAAATATACACACACATCACCACAGTATAAAAAAATTATGATGACGATGGTGATCATGTTTGTTTCACATCCAGAAGCATCAGAAGCAGACTGGAGACGCAATATATCTCCGCCGCCGTCGTCGTCATCCTTATTTTTTTTCCGTGTGTGTACTGTTATCCTCCTCTCAAAAATATATATATATATAATAACAGGCTGCCTTTCATTCAATAATAATAATCGTTTCGTTTGTACTTGTGATTATATACTACATTACATGCCACTCTCTACTCTACCATGAAATTTGTATCAAAAATATTTTATTAAATTTTCGTGCCGATTTATTTACATAACTTGTTGAGAGAAATGGCGGCGTAGTAATACAAAAAATCAAGTATTTATAGGGAAAAATAAATGTATACTTTGCTGAGATTACATACAAAAAATGTCGCATATTGCTCCAGAATAAAAAATATACACTTCACATTTGACATTTTCAACTTGTTTGTGCATTTTATTTTTTTATTTCCGAGAAAAATAGCGTATTCTTCTTGTAATCGCTTCTCTTTCTACTTGGTAGAAAAAAAATAAGAATTTTGTTTGGGGTGGTGTGGCGTGACAAAAATAACCTCGCTCGAATGAAAATTGTCAATGGCAAATATGTAAATCAATCAGGATGATAAAAAAAATATGCACAAGAGAGAAAGAAAATGATTCGAGGTCAGAGAGAGAGATTCTTTTCTTTCGGATAATTCCCTGATCGTCAACATCAATAATCGTAAAATATATACATACTTGTTTTTATTTTCTGTAAACAAAAATTTTTGCAAGATGGCAGAAAAGAAAGAAAAAGCAGAGAGAGAGAGAGAGAATGGGAGTATATAATATTTATATACAATGTTATAATAAATTTTATTTTTCAAGTAGAATGGAACTCACTCAAGTCAGTCAGAAAATGAGAATCGGTGAGTGCTTCCTGTGCAGAGAGAGAGGGGCACTCCCGTTCCTTGTATCATCAACAAAATCATCAAGATTATCATCATCATCGTCACCACACAAACTAAACTAACAACTTGATTTTGATCTTGTGTCTGCAAAGTTTAGAATGCAAGTTGATTTGGTAGTGGTCCGCAATCTGTATCCCGTTATCGTATAATCTTGATCATCAACAAAAAAAATATATGTTCAAAGATAGATACTTCATCGATCATAATTTAGCTTTAGTTTATGATCTTGATCCCAATTTACATGTTAATGCCTACATATTTTTTTTGACCATCCTATCTTACTCAACAGCTACTCTGCGTTCATATAACAAATTTTTTTTTGTAGGGTTTTCGATTGCATCGCTCTCTCAGGTAAAAAAAACTGTTATGTTTGTTGTTGTAGTAGCCATGTAAACTTGTTCATTTTAGCAGCCACCGCATTACACTTTCGCTCCCTTTACCACACACAACACCATCGCCGCCGTCATCCTTTTTGTCTTTGTAAATTTATTATATTTTGTTGCAAATTTCATTGCGAATATGAAGATACGTCTAAAGGGAAAAAGGTTTTTAATGGAAGGCATGGTAGAATATTAATGACATTTGTGGGCTGTTAAGTGTGCATATACCTGTCTGTGTGCTATTTAAACCGGAGGGGTAGGGAAAATGGATAAATAGTAAATTTGAGCTGGAGGAATGGAGGAGTCAGTTGCACCATTTGAAAAAATAAAATTGAATCGAACCGAATGCAAATCTGCTGGATTGAAGTTTGCAGATTTTCTATTTTGTTTTAGTTTAATGGGAGTCACGGTAATAAGTAGTGCGGCGTGGCTTGTATGCAAATAAAAATGCAACAAAAAAATGTGTTTGCATTTCAGAAAAAAATAGCGAAAGTGGAGGGATCTCTTAGAATCTTGGTCTTAGAATTTCCTTAACCATTTCTACTGACTATTTAACTGCCAACGGCTTCCTTTTTGCATTTTCGCCACTGCATTTTTTTATTTTTGGCGTCTCACATGACATGGTTAAGTGACTTAAGTAGAAGCGCATTGATCCACAAGTAAATAGAAGAAAAAGCGTTTTTTTTTTCTTCTTCTCGTCGATGATTTTCGTCGTGTAGCCTCTCTTTCTATTTGTTTGTTTGTTTGTTGAGACCGGTTGACACCTGACCTCAAAAATTCATTATTTATCTCCACTTGAGACCTCTTCTGTCACCAATATTTTCCCCCAATCATTGCCTTACACACGCACTCATAAAAACCATTTTTATTTTTGTAACGGCTACTGGTTCAATTCTGAATCAGTTGACAAAGTGAATGGATCATCGTCATCATCAACAACAACAAAAGTATATACCCAACTTTGATCATGACTACCAACTTGTGTGAATTAATGTTCCATCCCATCCAAAAAAAACGAGAGAGAGAGAGAGAGAGAAATGATTAGTTAGTTTTTTGTGAAGAGTTGAAGCTTTTAGCAGCCCACGCACACATACATAATGTATTAGACGACACAACGACACAAACGACATCGACATGAGAAGAAGGACAGAAAGGAAGCGAGAGAAAAGTTGACGTCGTTAAGATTGCACATTATTGCATTATGTCAAAGGTAATTATATAAAGAGCTAAAAAAAGAGCTCCAAACACACAAACAAAGTATATAATAAATATATATACGGAGGAGGCGTGGAGATGGAGACGGTTATATAAGCTTACTATACCTTATAGTCCTCCTATTATAAACCTTTTTGTAAAGCAAATAAAATTTTGTTGACACAGACTTTTTTTCTCTGTGTCGTCGCATCAAACAGAAAATAAAACTTGTAATTTAAGTAGTAGTACAGTAAGCAAGATAAACATGCACATATATCTTTCGTATTTTCCAACAAAAATAAATAAATAATGGTAGCTGTGTGTGTGTTGTGTAGTGGTTGCTAATGAGGGTTTGTTCAGTTAGTTAAAGGAAGAGTAGTAGTAAAATATATGGGTAGTTTATCTGCAGGCGCTAGTAAACATAAACAGAAATGGTCAAAAACTTAAGGGTTTTAAAATGATCTTCAAAAATGCATATACACACGAGGAATGAATAAAAAAATATATTTTTACGGTTATTACTTATGTAAACGACGTTAGTTATGATTAGTTATGATTATTAAATATGATGATTATATTGGGATGCAGAGCAAATACCAAAATGATAATTAAGTTAAACAGTTAAAAAAAGCTGTGTCTCTTTTTTTTATTTTTCTTCCAATTCATTTGTATGTAATGTGCGCATCTCTCTTCACCCGCTGTATTGTTTACAACGTGGATACGGCCATAAATAAACAGCAACTGCATCAGGCGAGTATATTCTAATAAAAAAACTAAATTAATTTTTCAAAAAATAATCATGTCTGAGAAATTACACTATAACAATAAATTTTTTTTAAACGAAATAATAATAATAGTAATAATTTCTGTGTAGAGTATTTTTTAAAGTGGTATATTTTATTTTATTGCTATTTTTTATTTTGTTTCCATTTCCACGTGCACCTATTTTAAAAGCCATTTTTATGTCCGTCCAAAAAAATCTTATTTATATGTTAATTATTATAATTGTTATTATTGTTGGCTGGCAGTTTTATATTTTTACTTGTGTAATATTATTATGTTATATGTAGCAGGTTATACTATTATTTATATGTTGAGTTGAGTAATAATTTTAATTACTGTTTAAAAGGAAAAAATATATGCATATTTATAATTAGAAATAATTAATGACGCTATTTTACTTTTGTTTTATGGCATGTACATCATTTTATAGTTTGCATGACAAAAATGTCACACACGTGCATGGTTCCTCCAACCGATTTTTTCATGTTATCATGTTGTATTTTTTTATTTTTCGTTCTCACTTGTTGCCAGAGAGAGAGATGACCTTGTAATTTAAAAAAATGCTAACTATTCTTTTTTTATTCATATTTACAGACAGCAATAAAGGAAAGAGCAAAAAGTGGCGAAAGATCCTTCAGTTTCCCCACATTTCCCAGTGCATTGACATCAAAACTAAAATAGGTAAGGGGTCATTATTTTATTTTGAAAACTAACTAATCCGCTGTACAAAAACATGCAATGTTTACATCCTGATCAAAATCGCAAAAACAGTGCAAAAAATAATGAAAGGATTAAAAAGATTTGACTTTTTGGGGCAATCGGAGAAACGGTATCTTCCAATTCCATTTTCAGAGAATCAAATAAAATAGCTTATTTTTTTCTAGGCAATTCATTAAAAAAGCACAGAGTGTGGTTTCAGTTTATTTTTGCAACCTTATCAAACCCGATTGATACTCTACACATATCTAATTATGGTTCTGTATTGAATGACGATGATCTACCTCCACCCAAACTTGCATTACATTTTACCTTGTTCTTGTATATCCCTTCTCCTCTCTTTTCATGCTAAATCATCATCTCAATTTTCAAATTAAACTGATTGCTTTTTCCCATTCTACAGACGTTTCTCTCTATATATACCAGATCATGCATTTACCTATTATTACTTACGATATTCCAAAGGAAAATTCTCCTTGACATACTTGATGATTTCGTCACTGCTGCTGCTGCTGGTGAAATCCGAAACTCAACTCTTACATATATTTTCTCCGTATATATACAGCTTCAATTATCTCAGAAACAAGTAATGGCTCTCTCTCTTTTATTTCACTACTCGTATTATACACAGCCAGAGAGAGTGACAAATCTCAAGGTTATTTTTTTTCTCTCTACCGTTTCCCCACTTTCTTTTTATGCCTAACATGCAGCACAGTGAAAGCTCTTTTTTATATATCGCAGCCGGTTTTCAACTTTGTTGAAAATCTCCTTTTATCGTTGTCGTGATCCAATAGCTAACACAAAAGTTTAAAGGGTATTTGTTTGCAAGAAAAGGTGAGTATAAAAAAAACAGAGCAAAAAAAACGAGTAATAATAATAATCCATAGAAGAAAAAGAATGAGCTATATAATATCATCATATGATTCAACATTACATGATCACCATTAACAACAAGATCGGAATCAAACTACCCAATTTTTTTTATTTCCATTACCAGTTTTCTTGGATCTGGATGATAATAACGACAGGGAAAATAATAGCACATTTGGACTGAGTTTGTCGTCGTTTTCTTCTTTCTATATGAGTGTAGTAATTGTTTCGTAATGTCTACCACGCAACTTGTGTAGTAGTGTAGGTTCATATAACGACTTTTCCCTTTGATGTGAATTTCATTTCTTTCTATATATTATATGATCATGATGACATGACATGGAAACAAGTGTGCGACATATAAGAAGAAAAAAATAAGGAGACAAAAGACGATACAATTTTTTTTTCCTCATCAAAGAAAACCGAGAGAGTTTCTTCTTTGTCATTTTGCTATTTTTGTCTTTAGCTATTATTCCATTATTCCGTTTCGTTTGTGGAAGGCTCGGCGCTCTTTTATATTGAGCTCGTTACATACAGGAAAATGGAGGATTATTTTGTGAGGAATTGTAGATCAATAGAGAGGACACGCGAATTGGTCAACTTTCACCAAGCTGTATTTAGTGGCTATCGACTTGGGTGTATGTACGTATATAGATTTTTTTACACACTGGTGTGGTGATGATGATACTTCTCGTTCGTTTATTGATGAGGATGATGATAAGGAGGTGACGTTTGGTGAAAAAATAAATTCCGTACAAGCTTTTGTAGGAGTGGAGAGCTCTCCAGAGACCTCTCGAGAGGTGTAATGGCAGAAAGGGAACATTTTTTAGGTGAACATACGGTAAATATTTAGATAACAGGGGCATTTTGTGTAAACAGAGAAAGATATCATGTCCGGTTTTACTGGGCGGATAAAAAAAATACTACTACTCTTTTGTCGGTCAGTATTTTTTTTCTGACTGGTTGGTTTTGTACGTGTGAACTCTGTAGATTTTTATCGAGAAAAACGGACTTTCCTTTTATTTTATATGCTACATAGTGAATTGGCTTTGATGATAGAGAGATTTTGGAAGGAGAGAGTTCACGTTTGACTTGTTGTACAAGTTATATTATTATTATCAGTGGTAACCGAGAGATCAACTATCAGACTGTCCTTTTTTTATTTTGTGGTGGATGTTATATATGTATGTTTTGTATGGCGGTGTTTATATAAAAGCTATTTTTTATGATTAGAATGATACGAGGTAGTAGTATATGTATTTATGATTAAATAGTTTGCACTCGATGCGTCATGTGTGTTTTCTTTCTTTTTTTTTATAACGTCCAGATGTACAGTACGGTTATGTGGTTGACAATCAGCCCATAGGTAGACTCCTCTTTCGCCAGTTTTGTGAAGCAAAAAATCCACACTACCGGATTTGCAATAGCTTTCTCGATGCCGTGGTAAGAGTTTCCTTTTAAAAAAATAGTATAACATTATGTGTGAGCGTCGAATATGGTGGGGAAGATGAGTTTTATTTTGGAGATAGTGAGAATGTACTGCTCGAGTTACACTGACCACATGGTTGATTGAATTGAACAGGAAAAGTATGAGATTGAGATGGACGAGCGGCGGGTGGAGCTGGCCGAATTCATTTTTCGGACCTTTCTGTCGGAAAACGTAAGGCTAATCTGGACAGAGTAACAGATTTCTGTTTTTTTTCCTTTCTCCGTAAAGTAATTGCTAGAGTAGTAATAATGGTCTATGCGTTTGGATTAATGTACCTACCTAAAAATGTGTATATGTAGCTATTATAATGATAATGTTTTTTTTGTAGGGCGCCCAATCGGTGAAATTGATAGATGCGGATATCATAGAAAGATGTGAGCAGTGTATGGGGAGTAAAACCCAGTTCACTGAGTGTGCCCGGCAGGTGAAAGACTTTTTAGCGGACGAGCCCTTCCGTCTTTTCGAGCAGTCCATGTACTTTCATCGCTATCTCCAGTGGAAATGGTTGGAGAGGTACCTATTTTCTAAAGCTCTATAATAATAATAATAATGCTTTCAATCAAATTCATCACTCTAAAATAAAATAAAATCCACACGGGAGAGAGAAGAGGCGAGAGTGAGAGAGAGAGAGAGAGCCCGTTAAAAAAAGTTATTGATGTTTTTACGAGGTAGTCTATCAAATTTGTCTTATATTCACGTTTTCTTATTTTTCCTTCCCAACATGCATCCATCCCGTTAGAGAAAATAAGAAGAAAAAATATATCTTACTACTTCTCTCCAGCCATTCATCAAATTCTATTTTCTTTTCCTTTACTTTTGTCTGCAGACCCAGAAAAAACTTTTTATTTAAAGCTTTTCTAGTACAACTTTTTTTTGTTCACTTGTGTGTTTTGGCTGAACGACGATAAAGATGATAATGTTGATGATGTGAACTATGGATGTTTTTTTTTCTCTACAGGTTCTATGCGGTCTCGACCACTTGCACCAACTCGGCATAGTTTATCGTGACTGTAAACCAGAGAATATTTTACTTGATGATCATGGACATGTTAGAATCTCAGATTTAGGACTGGCGATTGAAATCCCCGAGGGGGAAACTGTACGGGGTCGAGTAGGAACTGTTGGATATATGGGTAAGGAAAGGAGAAAAAACTCTCTTTTTTTAAAAAGTCACTTGTGTACGCTGGAGGCAACTTATTATTATATTTTTACAGTTCAAATCCTTTTGCTGGATATACATTTTCCAGATGACAAGGCAGAAAGAGAAAGAGAGAAAGAGAAAATGATGTTTGCTTATGCTAGATATATTTTCTTTCTCCTTCTGCCTTACTTTCTTTTTTTTCCTTTGCTATCTGAATGGGATCTCTAAAAGCAGTAAAAACAAGGTTTTTTTATATTTATTCCTGTCTTTATAGCTCCCGAAGTGATAGACAACGAAAGGTACACGTTTAGCCCGGATTGGTTTGGGTTTGGCTGCTTAGTTTACGAAATGATAGAAGGATCTGCACCGTTTCGAGCAAGGAAGGAGAAAGTAAAAAGGGAAGAAGTGGATCGGAGAGTGAAGGAGGATGCTGAACGATATTCATCACGGTTCTATGATGAAGCCAGGCATCTTTGTCAAGCTGTACGTTTTTACTTATGTTTGTACTCTTTCATTCGAGATGATGATATGTGCCCCTTTTTTTTCTAAAAAAACTTGCTCTTTCAACCTTTTTATATATATTGATCTCTCTTCTTGCTCAATTTTGAATCTACTCAAGAAATGATGACTATTTTTTTTTCTGTCTTGTTCTCACAATCTGTAGCTCCTTAGGAAGCATCCGAAGGAACGACTTGGTTGCAATTCCGGACGTAGTGGTGCTGCTGAAGTAAAACAACATCAGTTTTTCACCTCGCTCGTAAGTATATATTTTGATGTAGAGAGAAAATGAACAATTTCGGTCCGGTCCGGTTGTATGTAGTAGGAGTTATAAGCTCAGGTTACACAGGAAATAACACAGAGGTTTATTTAAATGCAGAATTGGAAACGGGTTGAAGCTGGATTGGTGGATCCTCCCTTTGTCCCTGATGTAAGTTCCTTTTTTATATACATATCTTCTTTCCTCAACGACCTATGGCAGACAAGAAGAATAGAAATAAAACGATTTTTTTTCTTCTTCTCTTGCTGTCTATCTCAACGCATTTGAGGGGAAAAATGTTGAACAAGAGTGAGTGGAATAGTGTGTAATGCTAAAATAAAATCGATCTTGTCTTTTTTTTCCTTATTTAGCCACACGCTGTTTATGCCAAGGATGTGTTAGATATCGAGCAATTTTCTACCGTTAAAGGGGTTAACCTGGACGCTTCCGATGATTCTTTTTATGCAAAGTTTAACACAGGCTCTGTCTCCATTCCCTGGCAAACCGAGGTATGTACCTAGAAAAGAAACCTACTTTTTTTCTTGACTTTGACATTTCTCTCTTCCCAAGTAGCACCCACACACACATACACACAGACAATCACAATGTCTGTGTCTGCAGAAAAAGAAAAAAAACTAGAATTGGTTTGATTTTTTCCCCTTCACTTATCTCAGAGAAAAAAAAGGCTCTGAAAGAAAGAGAGAGAATTATATATCAGAGACGTGGGATTAGAAAGCAATGATGGCAGATGTAGTAGAGAATTTTTGCTGACGCTTTCAATCAGATTCAAATAAAAAGTAGAGGATTGAGTTGGGGACCCATGCACAACCATGCGGGTCGCTGAGCTCTCTCTCTCTCTCTTTACTCTTTCGATCTTTCAGATAGATTTATACAAAGCTGTGTGAGAGAGAGATGATATATCATCCTCCTTGTAATATGTATATATTTTTGTCTCTCTCTTTTTCTCTTTTTTCTATTCAGATGATAGAGACAAACTGCTTCCGTGAGTTGAATGTTTTTGGACCAAATAATACACCCAGTCCAGATCTCCTTCTTGACTGTCCGCCACCGCCACCTAAAACTGGATGCTTTCCATTTCGACGGAAAACGAAGGTAAAGTGGCAAGTCGAATAAGTACATAGAAATATATATGTATTTTTTTGTGTTATGCGTGAGATGAATAATGAATGGAGAGAAAGAACTCTGAGTTCTGTGTGCTCTGTGTATATAATTTGTTAAGGGACAATTGAGACATGTATGTTTTTTTTCTCTCTCTCTTTTTTTTCCATACCCGTCTCTACAGAAGAAAGTTGACTCAGGCGCTGCAAATCATCGAGAGAGCTGATTCTACTTCAAAAGTATATTTTGCAAAAGACAAGTGGTCATATAAAAAAAATAGTGCGTGAATTCATACTTTTTTTTTTCTTCGTTCGTTTTTATTTTATCGTTCCTACTCCGTTTCGTTTTACTCGTTGTGTATTTATTTTTACCGTTAAATAATTATTCTTTTAGTTATTATTATTGTTGAGCCAATTTTTTTTTGTTACTACTGTGTATAATATATATATATATATACAATATCCATATAATATTTATCAATCATGATTGAATAAGCAAAAGTTATCATCAGTCAACGAAACAAAAAGAAAGGAAATCGTCAGAGTAGTAGAGTTAATATTTATTTTCGCGCATAGAGAAAACTATATATCCTTTCTGTCTCTCTTGTGAACTGTTTGTATTATTTGTACCAGTTTATATTTTACTTTTTTTTACCCACCCACATCTTCATCAAACCTCTTCATATCACCACCACCAACCAACCAACCAACCACTATCTACCGTAGTAATACTTTTGTCCATGTGTTTGCTTTTACCTACAACAACAACCACATACAAACTACTGGAGAAAGAAAGAAAAAATTTGTACCTGTTGGCACCCTTCTTCTTCGTCGCTTCACTCACCGTCATCATTCTACAACACAACCACCATCACCACCACCACTTGTGCCCAGTGTGGAATAATGGGATTTTGAGCAAAAAATATCTTCAACAAGTTTTTAACAACAACGGCAGCAGCAACAACACCGATACCGATCCACATCATCATCGCCATTTATTATTATCATCGTTATCATCAGCGACTGCTGTAGCAAAATATGAAGAAGACTGCTGCTGCTCTTTGGCTTTTACTAAATAAGGCACAGTGTGTATTTTGCACACACGACGACAACGCTCCTGCTGCTGCTGCACCACTTCTCTGGGCATTTGATATCATCCACTGCTACTGCTGATACCAAACAACCAATCCTACAAAATCCAGGTAAAAAAAATATATACCATGTTGGATATATAGTCCTGTCCTCTGTGAGCTACTATTATTATGCTTTCACTTTTGTAATAGTTTGTACCGAAAGTCAAGCTGTTGCTCTCTCTCTCTCTCTGTCTGTATCTTCCAGGAAAAGAGATGCCCACTTTTTTTATGGGAAAAGTAGTAAAAAAAAGTAGTAGTTTTTTTGCATCCAACTGCTACGCTCCAATATGTTTACGTTGAGAGACCTACTCTATTTTCTAGGAAGAAAAACTTTGATTTTCACTCAAAAGTTTTTAATTAATTATAAAAGAGAATATAAATAAGGACAGAGACAGAGAGGAGTACTCTACATTAATATGAGAGATGTTTAGTCATTCCAGAGAGTATAATAAATGTCCATATTAGTTATACATAAAAAGAAAATTAATTATAGTGTCATTTTTAATATGATGTATATTGATGTGTTCAAAAAGAGTGGTCATAAAAAAAATATTATTATTAGGGAGAGTACTGGATGGGAAATGGAATGATTTTGGCGAATTTATGCGTTGAAGCATAAATATAATAATTTGAGGTTTGACGGTGGCATAATATTTAACGTTAAAAAGGTGTGTGTGTGTAGAAGACAGAAAGAGCGTGTAATACCTTTTTGCACACAGGATTTTATAATAGGACAAGTGGTTAGAAATTTTTTTCATGATATTTTCAATCTTTTAAACTATATATTTATTATAGTTAAATGAGAAAAAAATGGGCGTAACAAAAAATATAGGCGGGTGGTAATATGTATGCCATATATGCCCAGTACAGTCGGGCTATAGCCTCGAACTGCCAGGTGGATAATATTTGAGATAAATAATATGAGGTTAAAGTATACGTCAAATCAAATAAAGTACATGCATGTGATATGGCCATTATATAAAAAAAATCTTTTTTATTATTATTATTATTATTATCATACACATATATAACATACACAAGTACTATGTAATCTTAATATACATATATATATACAAAAAAGCGACTAATTATGCTTTTTATGCTCTACATATATAAACATATAAGCGGTATTCCAGGTCCAGGCCATAATACTATTTTTTAGTTTGGTCCATTTCACTACCATCAAACGAAAATTTTTTGGGTGTAACAATTGTAGTAGTTGCTTTATAAAGAAAGTGAGTGTGCAAAAAATACTCATAAACTTTTTTATTTGCAAAGGAAAAAAAGGACTTGAAAAAGAAAAACCAAAAAAAGTGTTACGTTTTTTTACGTTCCTTTTCTGCTTACGTAATAATTCACTTGTTAATTTACTAACTACCGTCGTGTCACGTGCTCTGGGTTGGTGTGTGCACTTTCTATTACCACTTTCCTTACAATCTAATTAGCACTGACATGCCAACTTTTGAAATATTTTTTTGCTAAACCATCCATATATACTTTTTCTTCCATCTTGTGCGAATCTCTCTCCATTTGAACTCCTAACCTCGGTTGTATAAGCTTTGCTACATCCCTCTGCCATTTTTTATGTTGCATTTACCAATTTTATTTTTTTGCTAATTAAACCATTGTTCCTAATTAACAGTGTTTGTTTAGCCCTTTTATTTGTTTTTGTTAAGAAACGTACTACATTGGAGACTGTTGTATGACTTGTTGTTCAGGGTCAAGAATTTTTTGTACAGTAATCGTAAAAAAATAAGTAGAAAGTTAGATGGGTAAGTTTTTGCGCAGAAATATAAGCATACATAAATATACATTGTAGCAATTATACATAGTATACAAAAACAAAAGTTTTAAACAATAGGCAGATAGATATTATGACAGGACAATGGTAAAAAAAACTACAATTTAAATTATTATAGTATAATAGTCAGTTATAATTATTAAATGATCAAGCATAAAAATATAGGGTTTAAAAAAAATTATTGTACAGAGGGTTACTCGGCTTAACTTGCCCAGCCACGTGGCTGACATTTTATGACAGGTTTTTTATAATATAGTACAATCGACTCTTTTTATTTGATTTTCAACAAACAACGCATTTATCCACGTAAGAAGCTACTTAATTAAACATTTCCACATCGATCCTATTAAGAAATACAAAATAAATTTTTTAAGAGAGAAAACAAAAATTCGGTATATAAATAATTTCCTACGCTGTGTACTATATCTGTTCATTGTTCGCTTTCTTCTCTCTGTGATCGTCTCAGTCTTGTGTGTTTTCTGTTTGTCTGTATACATTTCACATAGATTAAGGTTTTCCCCCCAACTAATTATCTATTATGGTGGGTGGTGTCTACACACGTCGGGAAAAAATCAGGATTCTTCTTCTGCTCTAGGATATTTTTTTAATTAAGTCTATAGTTCCACATTATCTATTATATAGATTTTGTAATAATAATAATAAAAAGGGTAGCTCTAAAAAGAAGATGGATGATCTATAATGTAAGTGAGTAGTAGATTCAGAGAAAATTTTTCTTACTTGTTCTTCATGAAAAAAAAAGTTACCAGTAAGAAGAGTGAGAGAGAGAATAGTAATTGTAACAAGATTAAAATAATAATATGGCAGTTTTATTAGAAAATACACATAAGTTTTTATTTCTTAGAGCCATCAGCAGCAGCATCACGATCATCTCTCAGAGAGAAATGATGTAAGGCTTTTTTTTCTATAGAAAAAAAATGCCGTGTAAAGTCTGGAGAAAGTAGGAGAAATTGTGTGTGTGCGCTATTAAAACTTCTCTTCCTTCCTTCCTCGAACGTGGTTCGTGCTGCAAAAGTCATCTTTTTTTGTGCGTTTCTTCTTCCTTCCTTCAGCCAATAACGTACCCACACACACCACACAAGTGGAAAAGGAAGAAAGCGAGTCAAGTGAAGAAGCAAGAAAATACATATATATATTTTTTTTGTAATTAACGCTGTTCACAATTGTTCCTCGTATAAACTGGAAAGAGAGAAAGTATACTTTCACCTTACAACTTTCTTTTCACTATATAAAGCTTTCTCCTCTTCTTGTTGAATAGAGAGATACTTTCACTCTATCATGATTTAAACACTCTTCTTATCTCCTTTTCCTTTTTGTACACACAAACGGAGAGAGAGAAAGAGAGAGAAAATCTATTTTCTCTCTTTCTTCTTCCTTCCTTCCTCATCCAAGCCATCTACCAACCAAAGCCACCATTCTAGCAAAAGACAAGAGTGAACAGAGTGTAGAACATGTGAGAATTGTATCTAAAAAGCTGTACGAGAGAAAAAACCTCCGTTTTTTATCACCATTTCCACTATACATCATCATAGCTGAGCAGACACACAGATACACACATGGTTTGAGCTGAAAATGTGAAGAAAGCAAAAAGAGAAAAACTTTTTTACACGCCACTGCTTTCTCTTTTTTTTCCTGCTAGCCAAGCCAAAGAAAAAAAAGCGAGCGTTATGATGAAAAGTCAGTGTGATTACTAGTGTTATTTGCTACCAAGTTGTATGTGTAGTTTGCTTTCTCTCTCTTTCGTATAATATATATATTTGGTCCTTGTCTTGTCACTTTTTTTTCATTGCATTATTACCTCTCTCTCTCCACTTGAATCACGCCTTTCCTCATATAATTTCTAGCCATCAGCCAGCATCATCATCCTTCCTTTTATCCTCTTACAAAAAAAAAATAAATAATTCTGCTGGCGAACTAGACAAAATTTTCTCGTATATCTCTCTATAAACACATACATTTTTCTCTCTGAATGAATTGTGTGGTGATGAAGATGTGTGTCTGTGTGGTCGGTTTTTTTGGCTCTAGAGTGAAAGTGGAGAAAGTTAGGCATATATAGTCAGAGTTGACACTCTTTTCCCCTTCTGATATATTATTACAGGAGGAGGATAAGTGTTCCAAAAAAACGGTGAAAGGTTCCGGTCAACTATTTTTTTTATAGAGGCGTTAGATGTGTTAGTGGAGAAAGTGAAAATAATTATATCTTGTCAGCGTTTGTATGAGGAACTTCTACACATTTTTTTTGTCTGAGTGTAAAAAATGTACAGGGATTTTTTTTTATAGGGATTTCATTACCCACATTAATTTCACTTATCTCTACGACATCTCTCTCGCTCAGCTATTATCACGCTTCAGTATTTTATTTTTCTTGCACACGACCGAGTAATATGATCATGATGACATTTGACATCGTCATATAAAAAAAAATGTGTATACCAACTTATTGTTCATGTCGGCGTTAAAACGCTGTCTGTCTGCTGCAAAAGGATGTTCTCTTTATAAAAAACAAATATGCTCTACAAAATATGCTTTATATGCGCTACTATAATGCTACAAAATGCGCCAAAAAAATCAAAAGAGATTTTTTTGCTGAAAAAATATATATATATAATGCATTTTCAGTGTCAAAAAAAAAAACTATTTCGCTCAAGAAACAAGGATAATACAAAATATTTTAAGTAACAAGAAAAACAAACGGTTACAATAAACGGTTTTTTTATTCTCTTTTGGCACATTATAAAAATAATCTACAGATAAATAAACTAAACAACACCAGTGAGAGTTTACCACCACACCACCAACTTAATCATCGAATTTTATAATTTAGATATTTTTAGCTAATTGCAGCCTAATTTTTTTCGTTAAAACCTTGTGAGATGAGAGAAAGAAAAACGCTGTCGATTTTTATTTCTAATAAGTGAAGGCCATACTAGAAAAAAATGATAAGGTATTTATATCCAATTTTTAGGAAAAACTTTATGGAAAATATACATAGCTGCAGGGATTAAAAGAAGAAAGCTCGCTAAAGTTTGTAAAAATAAATCTGTGCATAATTTTTGTCTCTTTATTTGATACAGCGACTACTCCAGTTAGAGTAATGACGATATAAATGTAGGATTATAATTAGTGATGAGAGAGGCTATAAAATTATATAAAAAATATAGAGAGGATTTGTTGCCGTTTGTAATTACCGTAGAATTTTTTATTTATTTATGTATACCAGCATTGAATTTTTAAGCCGTTGGAAATTGTGATAAGAATAATTAATTATGGTAATCTGTAAAAAATAAAAGAGGATTAGAGAACGGATATACATAACGAGCCATTGTAAACGGTTCAAATAGGTAGCCGGAGGTTTGGGGACAAAACTAGCACGTTTACTGGATTTGACCTCTATTTGACCTTGAGGTAATGATGGGTCAATTGGGTTAATTG
>JAHZMV010005748.1:0-10302 GCA_027743765.1 Coecobrya sp. COE2
CCTACAGGTCCAACGACCATAACCAGCTTGTCTCCTTCCAGGGAAGTGGATACGTTGTCGAGGACTAACTGGGAATCTCCGGACCATTTGGCACAGATATTTTCTAAGACGACCCTCTTAGCTGCAGGTGCCATCCCGTCGCTATTATAATTATTGTTTTTAGCGCAGTCATTATTTGCTTTGTCTATTGGAATGATTGTTGGCTTGGAAAGATAGAAATTCGTGGTAGTATTTTGTTCTTCTAACTGCAAGAAATTCTAAAATTTGAAAAAAAATTATGACATCATTTGTTTGTTTTTCAGTGATAAAATTGATAGTTATGTCTCGTTTCTAACGTCACCTGAATTCGATGTGCTGCCACAAGCAACTCGCCAATACCTGCAGCCCCCAGTGGTGTAAAATGAATTGTGATTTGAATCATGGTATTTAGGCATGTCATCGCAAAAAATACTTTCTCTGCGGTCATTGGTTCTTTTTCCAGTAAGACAAACATAAGAAAGGTTAGATATTGCACCAACTTTGGGGCAAACGTGTAAACCGCGTGATGAAGACCCCTCAGCATTCCCCTTTTTCTCACTTCGACCATTTCCAATCGTCGAACCCCGTCAATCAAAACTGAAAATGGTTTTTCCCACGCGTATTGTTTTATAACTATAGGTAAAAACACAGAGATGAGACAACGAAGTTAGAAAAAGTTATTTTAAAATGCAAAACCTATTTTGAAAACGTAAGGCCTCAACTTGTAGAAAATTTGACTTTTACAAAATAAAGTATATTGTTATTGTACAGTATAGAAAATGATACTGTACAATTATTGGTGAATAATTATAAACAATTCGTGGAGGGAATCATAATTCTTAAAATTTAATAAAACCAAGCAGTTTTAGTCGTCAAATATTGGGTTGAAAATTAGTATATTGTTAAATTGTAAACAATACCTTAACCTCATTTTAAAATAGTGGCCAAAAATGATCAAAGTATACACAAACTTTGAGCACTTTCAATTTAAAGTTTTCAGGTTTGAAAGGTGTAGTAAGTAGTAAAAATAATTTTTCCAAAACTATATGATAGCAAAAAATTTAAAAATGGTCATTTCTATGTAATTTATATTTCCACTAAAAAGTTGAAAATATAATCCGAAGGTTTCAGGACGTGTGCCATTTAATATAGTTTTAATAATTTGTGTATATTTATACTGTAACTTTATGTTGGAAATTGATGTACATGTTACCTCTCATTCCGTTTATGATCTCGTTCATAACCCGGCTTCGTTCATCTGCACGTAATGCTATTTGAAGCCTGAAAACGGCTGAATACTTTCCTAGATAATCTGGAATTTGGTATATTTATAAAAATCAGTGAGACATCATTTTATTTAACCATTTATATTTTTTGTTAAAAATTATTTACACTGTAATGGTAGCAATAGCATGATGAAGCCTAGTCCTGCTAAAGACGATGGTCCTATCTGCTCGTACAACAAGTACATAACAATAGGCAATTGGATCGGTGCAATAACCAAGTAGGGAAGAAAGTTACTATTTATGTCAAATTTTGTACAGTCATTGGACAATAGATTGATGATATGCCCCGAGCTGGTTATATTTTCTGCTGATTTGCTTAGTCGAAGGCTCTGCAAGAAAATCACATTATCTGATAAGAATATTTTCCCTAAAGTTAAAAATATTTTACATACCTTCCGATAAATTAGAGATGTGGTGGCCACACGTA
Source organism: Coecobrya sp. COE2 (assembly GCA_027743765.1). Lineage (NCBI taxonomy): Eukaryota > Metazoa > Arthropoda > Collembola > Entomobryomorpha > Entomobryidae > Coecobrya > Coecobrya sp. COE2. The sequence continues at coordinate 1,732 of JAHZMV010005748.1, forward strand.
GCTTCATTGATATGTGCATAATTTCAAAAATGCATGGTTGTGTAAGCAGCGTATTAATAAATGAACAAAGGCAAACGGCTGCAGCCCAAGTGTAGCCCTTCCATAATTCCGCATCCGGGTCATTAAACGTGATAATTAAAAGGCGCAGGAAAACTGGTTGGGATACTCTGTTACAAAAAAAGTTTTATGATTAATAAGAGAAACAAGATATTAATTATTACACGTATTTCTAAGGACTCTTCTATCAATTGATAGATTGCATATTTCCTTTTGGGCTGCATTAACTGTTGCTTGGTCGAGTTAACAATTCAAAAATTGGTTAGCAATCTTTTGCTTTGTTTATTATAATGGAAAAGTTAGGCTGTAAAAATTCTTGAAAACTATTTGTTAAGTAATATGATCCCTTGGATAGGGGGACGAAATGTAAACCTAATAAGAAACTTTCAGCAATAACAATCTCGTTTCCACAAATTTAGTGAACATGACTCATATTTTTATAGCATTGCCATCATTAATCAGTCATGTAATTTGTTTGATTAGTTTTTTTACAAAATATAAGGTTATACACGTTTTGTACAAGTTGAAGATTGCATATTAGGTCTACATCAATATGATAATCATTGTTAATTAAAAGATATTTAATTTCGGTTTGTAATTACATGATCACGCATTGGTTGATTAATAAGAGTATTGTTACGACTGCAAGTGGCTTCCATGACATCTTGAATAATGCCCTCAACATGCTGGGTTTTTTCCCGGTAAGTTTGCATCCCATCAGTTCAGCTTGCCAGTACCTAATTAAAATAGAGCAAATACGTTTTTCAGTTTAGAGCCATAATTAATACAAAAAGTTTATACGAAATTTTATTACTTATCCAAAGAGTCGCCCACATGCTTTGCCTCGTCATCCTTTAAAATAGCATTCAAATCTGTTTGTTCTAACTCCTTGTTGTATCCGGCTTTAAAAATTGGAAGTACCCACAGAAATAATACCTTTGAAATTGGATTTGCTCTGCCAAATGGAGTTGGCGTAAGCTTGCACGTTTTAAAATCCATTAATTAACATAACATATGGGTTGTATGCTTGAAAATTCTAACCCCAAATAAATTTTATATTTTTGCTAATGTGCATGCTACAAGGAACGAGATCAAAGGCTAATTGGCGTGGTGATTATTAATTCGATGATGAACTTGAGTATTTTTTTCCCTCAGGATTAGGTGCATGTGATGATCAATTATAAAATAATAGTTTCAAGTTGATGCAGCCTCAAGACATAGGAACTTGAGTATGTTTTTATTAATGCAACCTTTTGTCTATATTTTGAGTACTACAATTGGATCATCATCATAAGGTTCAGTGACATAATGTGTCGTTTCTACCTCGTAAAGCGCCGCCAGATCCTTACTTGGTAATGCAAATATGAAATCCTCTAGGAGCACATATATATGAATGTATACTTACACCTAAGGTTAAGAGCAATGGTAGAAAAGGATAAGTTTATACTCATCACCAATAGCTTATTTCTCACATTAGTAATATCAATAATCGGTTCAATAGTTTTTCAAGTGGTAACAAAAAATCGCATATCCAGTGAAGCACTTTGTTTTGCTATTCGCACATCAGGTCATTGGAACCTAAACTCTTTAAGCTTGATGTTGCTTTGAAGCATTTTTTTATCTCTTTCCAACCTAATCAGTGTGTGCAAGTGCCTAGCATGCAAGGTGTTAGTCATCGTCATGCTATACATTAAGGTATGTTTTCCTGGTAAAGTACTCGAAATTCTTACTTGGAAATATAAATTGAATGAACCCCTAAAGTAGAAAATATTCCCGTAAGTTATTTGCAGTTTATAAACTCAATACTTACACTCATACACAATAGTTCTTTTCACACTTTGATAACCTCAGCCTTCGGTTCATTAGTTTCTCAAGTAGCTAAACGCCGAAATCCAATGAAGCACTTTGTTTTTCTATTCGCACATCACATCAACAGAAACAATGGTGTTTGACATGTTTGTTTCCTAATGCATTTTTTTTCTATATGACCCAACTGCAGGATATAAATACTCACAATTAATTTGTAAGGAGTTAGTCATCGTCATTTGATATGATTAATAATGTTTACATGGTAAAGTACAAGTCTTCTTACTTGGAAAAGCAAGTACGGCATTTCCAAGTAGCAGAAATACAATCAACGTCTCACGAAGCATGAAATTAGATGTATTAGTAGAATTGTATATAAGCGGGTTACAAAACCGAATACCAATTAGTCTTGCCTAAAACAGTAACTAACTAATACAACCTGCCTAACGATTTCTTGGTTTGAAATTAGATTTTCAGAAGTGTTCATATATCATATTGTTCAGAATGATGTCTCGGATTGGGGCACTCCTGCTTCTGGTCGCCATCCCGTTGATGTCTGCAACGAGTCTGGGATCTTACAACTATATACAGGTATTGGAACAAATTTCGAGTATATTAATTAGTTAATGAAGGGGAGATAGTTTCCAGTATTTTCCTACATGTTTCGAAACATTAATTTTGATTATATAAATTTCAGTTTGAAGAAAACACCCCAATTACATTTAACCAGGCTGCTTTGAATGACAGTGACCCAGGTAAGCCCTATTATTGCAGTTTTTCTTCTATCTATACCCATAGCCAACTATTTATAAAATACATTTTGTTCTAACAATAACTCAATGGCATACAATAGTAATAGGATACAATGTACTATTAAGTCGCATAAAAATAATATGTCAGTATTCGAAATTGCATGCTACGTTGTCCTAGGTAACTCAAAAAATTGCAAAATTATGAAACCAGGTCGAAATATATACCTTAAATCGAAAATCCACGATATTTGGTATGACGCAACGTAGCAATATCTTCACAGTAGTTTGCATGGATGAGATATAAAATTTAGACTACAGCAAAGGTAGCACGGTTTGTATCACTCGTGAATATTCTTTTCGAATATCTTTCGTAGGCTGCTTTAGATTTCCTAAATAAAATTACACACCAATTCTTTTTCGTACATATTGAGGTAAACCAATTCACAAGAATACTTACTTCCTTTCTTATATTCATTTAAAAGTATATTTTCATAAAAGCAACCCAGCTCGAATATCATATAAGACGCAGTTACAATTTTGAATAGATAAACAGACAAGATGAACCAGGTTTGTTGGGGCAGTAATCTTCAAATGTTTCGCATGAACTTTTATAAGCAAATATAAATGTCTCATAAATACGTGAGTATGTTGGTGCCAAACAAATAGTTATCTTTACTCAAAATACATTTCGCCGCTTTGCTAAAAACTAATATCGAATTCTGCAACTTCAAGTTATGTTTTAAGCTATTACTAACAGTAAGTCATATGTTAGCAACATATGATATATGACACCTAATCATTCCTGCAGATTTTCTTATTATCAGGATTTAGAAGTTTCTTTATTCTGTACAGAAGACAGAATACTATTACAGAGATTAACTTACCTTTGAAACTGCAGTTTTCATCAATTAAAATACCACGAACCCTACTATAACCCTACCACGTTTTCATGTATTGAAATGCAGAAATCAGTACATTTTAATTTCAAATTTTCTAGAAAAATAGTGAACCAATTTTTATGTGCAATGTATCAAATCTTATTAACTAAACTACAGATTTGCAGTCGATAGTATTAAAATGTGAACTAAAACTAGGTATATTTAAAACGTAAATAGTTTTAAAATAAATAGTTGATAAATTGAACGTTAGAAGTAACATTGTAATATTGTCGAGTGTAATTTTGTAATTGAATTAATAAGCTTCAATTTGACACATTGATCATCAAAATTGGTTCAATCTTTTCTATAAAATATTTAATTAAAATTCACTGTTTGCTCCGTATAAATACATGCAAAATGCACAAGAAAGTCAAACGGCATGAATAAAGTGCACATACGGAAAACAGGTTGTGAATTCTTAAGGTTTTTAGTGGGAATAGGGTTAGCATGTAATTTATACCATGTATTTTTTTTGAATGTGACTGCATGCTTATGAAAATTAATTTGGTCTTACCAACATTCAGTTCAATATCATTTATTTTTATCTAGAATTTTCCTCTACATAAGTTTTCTAGCGTATAATATCATTCAGTTTAGCCGAACGTTCTATATTATCAAAATGGGTATACTAGACACAAATAATATTGAAACAGAAGATGAGTGAAAGATAATAACACAGATAAAAACGAAAGACAGATTTACATAAACGATTGTATGTAAACATCATTAGTCTTATTTACAATGTGTTTACCTTTCTGTTAGCATAGATTTAATTATCCACAAAGTGCAACTTGCCAACCTAATCTCTTAGATAGAATATACCCATTCAATCTTCAATGGCTTTGGCCTGTCCAGTGAAAAACAGCAGCCAATTGCGTCATTTTAAATATATCATAAGAAAGTTTATAAAATATAGATGGAACATGAGTTGTATCTAAAAATTGTATGATATAAAATTGTCCATCTGATACGAAATTTTTCTGTTCTGAATGATTACAAAAGTTATTTTAGTTAACATTTGTCAGCAATTTTCGTAAGTCCTAGTTGCATAGCAACGGGACTAGTATGATTATGATTATCTACATATTGAGCTACAGGTACAAAATAACAATACTTGATTAGTTATGCGTTATGAGTGATAGCATATAACGTTGTAAGAACCAAGGTATTGAGGATGCAGAAGCTCATCCACCAAATACTCTTATCTCGTGTGCTCATTGCCAGCAGCTCACAGACCACGATCTAGTATAGTTTGTCTGTAACATTATGTGATGCTGGTTTTCCCATTTTCACTTGATAGACCATTCAACTTCATTTCCAGATCTAACGAGGTTGATGACTTTTCACTATTTTTCATGTGCACTATAGATTGCCAATACACACGGGCTTTAAGTAATACCTTTTGCTATTGCAATTATTGTGTATAGGATTAGTGGGCATATACTTTGAAAGTTCTTATCAATAGTTGTCATAAACACAAAATAAAAGTTGGTTATTTCAATAATCAAAGACACTAAATTAGCCTATGGACTTTATATGTCACTTTATAGCCGGAAAAAAACCGCATGTTTTTTCAACTAATGGACTCGTTTTACAAGTATTTCGTACCAATAACATGTTACTAGTATTGTGCTTCAATATCCACACGACTTGTTTTGTGCATTTGTATGGATGGTTATGGACGCATTATGAAATCTGTAATGAGAACCAGAGTAGTTTTGCAAGAAACATTTCACTCATCTTGGATGATGGACTTTGCAAAAATAAATGTTTAGGTGAAAAGGTCAATAATTGTAAGAAAGGTATACAAACTAGGTAAATGCTGGTCAATGTAGCATTAACATTGCAGTCTACGGAACAGAACGATAAGCGCATGTGAAGCTCCGCAACGCTACAATCATCACAATCGGTCATGCATCAGTCTAATTGAATATAAACCATAAAAGTTTGCATTTCATTTCTCTAATACTTTAGTTCGATGAATTACTTTGTAGTTCAGATCAATGTTTTGCATAACTATATGCATCCGTCATTAAAAATATTGTACAAAAGGTTGGCCAAAGACTTATACTAGCCAAAAATCATGCCGCCCTTGGAGGCCCAGTAGAACCAGAGTCGACTGTAGTGTCAATTGTGCGATAAATGCCAAAATAGCAAACCAAAAACAATTATGTTGTTTGTATCAACTTGACTTGAATGAATTTACGCATGTAAGTAGTTGCATCGTAGAGTTATAATTGAACAAGTAATTTAACACTGAAGTTTTATTTTAACAAACAAGCAAAAAACAAGCTTAGTGACCAAATAAAAATACTACTATTCATTTTTGCATTGTCACGCTTTGTATTAAATCATTAATAAGTCCTATTGAAAACAGTAAACACATTATATCTATGCACATATTACTTGAAAATGGCCTGTTATTAGCTGAAAGGCATTAATAACATTTGCAAATACAAATTTTTACTGAGGTACCCCGGCGAAAGGAGTAGTGATATGAGCACACATGAAATGTGGTAGCATGGGTGGTTTATAATTATTCATCATGGTGACTTGCCAAAGTTTTTTATCCGGTGTACGATCGGTGAGACGAAGGTTTAATGTGTTTAGAGTCATACCCTCCAAAAATGTTACCTTGTTAATTCAAATATAGTGATTTCGTTTTTTCACTGCTGTCGACAGAGAGAGAGAGAGAGAACATTGACAAAAATGTGATTAATAATTGAAAATCTTTATTGTGGAATGAATCATTATTTTGTTATTTATTTAATTATTTCCGCAGATATGAAACATTAAAATAGGTAGCCATAGAAATGTATATGGAAAGTGACGGAAGTATATTAAATACTACTAGAAAGCCACAGAGAGAATAGTCTAGTCACCAAACCATAGTAAAAATAGTACATTGCTACAGAGTGTATATGATTGATTTGTAAATGCCACAGTGCACAATTGTTTTACAAAAAATATATAGCCTCCGAATCACAACATAAATAATTGTTTTTCTAAAAATGTCTTAATTGACTCTAGAAAATATAATAATTATTGCACGAATTATTAATGTAGTATAAATGATATATACATAAATATAGCGTCATAATGAATAAAACCTCTTCACCATAAAAATATAGAATTCCTCAGTGACATGAGTTTGCACGACTTGATCATACTAGATATTGATAATTTAATGTAGCTACATGCAGTACTCACATGGAATAGTTTTTGCGACTGTACACATGTTGTTTGTAAATTTGCCAAAATTTCAACGGAAATTAAAACTTTACAATAACACTTTAGTACCAATACCAATGTCGTATAACATGCGGAATGTCGAAGTAAAAATAAAATAATTATAAATGTAATTCGGAATAACATGCACGCATCCTTAAGAATGCTGACCGAATGTTTGGTTGGTATAATACTAATGAGAATAAAAAATTCTCGCATTCAAAATTCAATCTGATAATCATTTTATAAACTGGATATGTATAAACATAAACCTATAAATCTAATAGTTAGACAGTTTCACACACCATATTAAATCATAATCTTTTCTTTAGTCTTTTTTTCACCTAAAACACTGGTAAAACTAATTTAACTGTTGAGTCAAAGCGATGGCATAATTTTTAAATATTACGTAATGTTATTGCTTACTGATATATTGTTAAATAGATTGGTCTAGCATACATTTATACTGAACTATTTTTATTAATGTTGAAACCAATATCATTTTAATCTGCATAGGTGAATGCCTTGGAGAAGATTTCATAAGTTGCTACGAGAACATATTAGAATATGTGACCTTAGGAGAAGAGGCTATCAAGATTTCTGATAATAAAAGCGCAATCATAGTTATCGGGCTTACCCGTGTCGGGAAGAGTACTTTCACACAATTTGTTGCCAACGAGTCAAACCCTCTAGTTGTTGTGTGCGAATTTACATCTTGTAAAATCATTGATGACTCAGGAGATGGAAGCGATTCAGTTATCTCCAAAACATTTGTCCCAAACACAGTCGAAGACACAATTACAAATGGAGTTTTATCCCCTTTTTATGACATGCCTGGCTTTGATGACACAAGAAACATATCCGTTGAAATTGCCAACTCATTCTTCATACAAAAAGTTGTTAAAAACATTGAAAAGATTAAGATCGTGGTGGTTGCAAAACATGCTGGTTTCGGTGGAACCGAAACTACATTCAACAACCTAATGTCATTCCTCATCAAATTTACAAAAAATCCTTCAAAATTTAGAAGCTCCACCGTGTTAATATCTAATTTTGGTGACACACGTTATGATGAAGCAGCCCACTTTGGTGCTATTAAAAATTACCTTGTCAGATATAATGAGTCATTGTATGGCGAAGAATCCCCTATTTCAAATCCGAACGAAAGAGAAATTGCCACTAATTGGATTCAAAGTTTTCTTCAAGCTCCAGAAGGGATCCCGGATGAATTGCAGAAAGTAGCAGTATTTTATTCTCCTGATGGCCCCAACGGCACAAGTATCAGAGATATTCCACGTTTTCAGGATGACTTGGCAGGAATAAAACAGCTTCTTTGGAACGAAACAGAGTTTACTCCCTTGTCTCCAGATGATGTTGGGTTCACTTTATCACTGGAGGCTGACCTATTCATTGAAAGAGCAACTGGAGAATCTAGCAAAAACATAAGGGACGCGATGACGCGTTTTGCTGGCAGCACTAGAACATATCTTGAAGGTTTTATTGAATTGATCATAGCAGAGCCGACACAGGAAAAAATGGAAAGGTTTCTCAACAGCACAAATATTCTGCAGAACCTGAATTTTCAAGACTGCAACTCAAGCCCAGATTCAAGTCCTCGGACTTGTGTTCACCAGATAGAGTCCCAACTTTCCATCATTGCTGATGAAATGAATGATCTGATATTTACCGGTATCAATAAGACCACTAATTTCCTAGAGTTTGCATTTGCAGAAGTTGGAAAGCCGAAACCATACGACATGGCGGAGTGGACAAGAGGAATCAGCGGAGTA
>JAHZMV010005749.1:0-35399 GCA_027743765.1 Coecobrya sp. COE2
GTAAAGATGTAACTTGATATCCTACTTGGATATAAGAGGATCCAATGGAACTCTATTACGGAATGAAAAATAGCCTGGGTTACTTTTACCTTACCTGTTTTCCTGTCCGAGGCTCGATAAAACTTTTTTCGTTAATACAACTATAATTTCTTTTTTTAATATAGTTCATTGTTGACAGCTAAGAATTTACTCTTGTTAAAATTCTTGTGAAGGGGCAAGATGTAATGGAATGTTTATTATGATTAATACTTCTTGAAATGAGTTACGATCTCAATTAGAAAGCGGGACAAAAATAAGTATAAAGAGGGACAGAGAACTTTCCTGGTAAAAGTATGCTGATGAAACCGTGTCTAGAAATTTATTGAGAAGATCAAAGGGAAGAAAACTTTTTGAATAAGTAGCTACTTAAAACTTTCTTATATAATGCCTTTTCGATAAGGAAAAATAATAATAATACTTCCATAGTGATCTGTTGCTCGAACGGTGATAGTGAGTAGTGGAACAAGAATAATTAACTTAATTAAACAGTTTTCCTTAAAAACTTGTAAAAAAAAATTCTTGTGACGACCCATATCACAAATATTTTAGGTACAGGCTAGCTTTACATGATTGTTCAGTTACTGAACTTACAGTTGTTAGATTAACTTTTCTCGTTATCCTCAACAGATATAAATATTTACAATACTGATATTTCCTATTTGTGACAGTTTTTTAACTGTTGTTGTGTAATATAAGGTTTCAGTTGCTATAACTGCATAACTTTTTAAATTGAAGAATGATTGGGGTCACTTATGATTATGATAAAGTTTTAGCACCTGTATGTGCTCTACAATCTTCAGTTCGAATATGAAGCTGCAAAATAGCGATGACGGATAATGAGTCGTATGATTAACTGAACATATAAATAACGCTCTATAACGATCAGACTCGGGATTATTGAGAAATATCTATCTGGATTGGATTTTCCGTGTCGTCTTCAACGGAAATTAAAATCAGATCTTCAAAGAAAAGGCTATTCTGATAATGGAACTCGTTCATGTCAAGGAAAAAACGTAGGTAACTTTGATTTTTAAATAAAACATCAACCAATTCGACTAGAAGCAATATTTAGCAAGAGACAAAACACTATTAATATATTATTAACGGTTTTGTTTGCTAAAGTTTTTATCGCGGATATTTCCGCGTATTTTTTCTATTGTGATGGAAATGGAAAAGGTGATTCTACGAAAACCAATTAGACATTTAAATTAATAGAAAGGTTTCGCAGAAACCTAAAATGAAAGGGAAAACAGTTGGAGTGGTTCGTGCGATGAAAAACCTGATACGACTGTGCTGAGAAAGAAGAACGCCCTGGGCTGCTCTTGCCAGTCATTTATAAATTATAAACATTTGAGAAAGCACAACATTAACGAGACATCATTAAATGGGAAAAATCTCGAGAAACACTACAATTACACAACTGTGTATATAAAAATACATGTGTGTTGTCTATAAATCTATGGTACTAGATAAACAAAAGTTTTCAACAGGAAGAAAAAAAATTGCAAAAAACTTTAAAATCCATAATATTATCTTTCATTTCAGAAGGAAATTATGAAATATGTAAGTATTTTTGTATTCAGTATTAAACTTACCTTAAGTTAAGTTTTAGCTCAATATATGTTTCCTGAAGTCAGAAAGCTTCATTTCGACTATATTTCGAAAAAAGACATTTACGGCCAGGTAATGACATTTTCCGCTTTAAGATATTGTTTGACTGCGTATTTTCTTGTATGATTTATACCTGTTGCGTATTTATTCGTCTGTACCACTAAATATATTCAGATTTCAACTGCCTCACAGGGAAGCCTGAAACAAAAACCGTTGTGGAGAATGCAAACTGTAGAGTAGCTTCTTTTGCTTTGTTAGTTACCCGTTTTGGGTTTGTTTGCTTGCTACGTTTTTTACCCTCAGCAACACAATTTTCCAAATAGGGAAACTGACTACATGAACAGATAGAAACTATAAACGAAAATCACAGATTCAACTCTACAGGGCTTGGAATTGTTGACACATTCTGCCATTTCCTACGTCACATGTCTCGATCAGTTGTTGACGAAATACTTTTAAGAAAAGCTTAGCTAGACGATTAATCATGTTTGCTACCTGCTAAGCAGTTTGTCATGCCACTAGCTTATATTACTCCATGTCTTTCATATTATTAATCGAATTCCTCATTTTCTCTGGAAGAAATAATAATAGAAGTAGCAGACACCCGAGGAATAATAGGCAAGTATCATAGCTGATTGTGAGACTAGTAAATGACAGTATCATCTTCATCAGCCCCATGCCATAAAATGGTGTATCCATTTTTCTAGCATCATCATCAACCGTTCTCCTCCCATCATACCATTGTCATCAAGCTTATTTACAACTCTACAAGTAAAAAAATATAAAAATAGTCTAGAAACTATATAAACAATGCCAAACACGCATTATTTCCTGTCATCATACTTATTGCATTTTCTTTATTTCTGTTATGCTCTAACTCGGATCAGTGAAAGTATCAACAGCCACAACTACACTGCTGCTACAAGATGTTATAAGCGTCGTCGGCAGGTGTGCGAATGCTAATGAAGTACAAAAACCGTGTAGTATTGACAATGTATCAGTAAACTAATCTGAATTCTCTTTCCATTTAGAAATATATATGCATAGAAAGTAACCTTATAACAGCAGGTAAAAAACGAAGCAGAGAAAATGAACAAGTGTAATCAGTCTGATCATTTATTCATCCATCCTGTTCTACTACTACTACCACGGCTAATATTCTACTTTCCAGATTTTAACAAAAGCGTCGTTATTCTCTCCAGCAGAGAAAACACCACATCCTCGCCCCTTGTAAAATTCCTATTCCTCCTCCCCCAACCCTTTGTTATTGCTATATAGACTTGCATAGATTTCCTAAAATCGACCAAATAGGATTGATAGTATAGATGGATGAGATCAAACTCTTTTGTTCATTATGATTATCATTACCATCACCGTCCTCATCGTCCTCGCATTCTCATCGATTCCACAGACACAAAATAAGCTTTCTCTTTTCTTCGTCTCATCTCTCATCGTCATAGTCGCCCTCCTCTTAGCATAATACTACATGCAGCATGTATACTTAAAATGAATAAAACTCCTATCCGTCAAAATTCTTCATCCTTCATCCTAATTCCTAATGCATTATCTTTTAACTCATCTGCTTCTGCTTCTTCAAAAATAGAAAGGACTCATCATTTTCTCTACCAAAATATAGTGCCCGTAAATACAGATAAGGTTTTTGCTCATCCTTAATGCATTTAAAGTACATGAGAGCAGCAGGCACACGTTAACTAAAGATGACATCGATTACTACTCTCTCCATGAAAGTAAGTAAAAAGCAGAGAGTGTATTTCAGATTACATGTTCCTTCTTGAGTACATCATCTACTTGAGCGAGAGGGGAAAAGAGAGGCTTCTCTTTTCAGTTAGAGAGACCGTCATTCCAATCCATTATATATTATTTAAAAAAAGAAAGCAAAATCCACACAATGGAAATCACAACAAGGAAGAGAAAGTAGAAAATGTGTAGGGATGTTACAAAGGAACAAGGCTTATTATTACGCGCAGAATAAATGGAGTTGCATGTTTATACCTGGAGACCTTATTTACTTGGATGTTTCGAATGGCTGCTTAAATAATAGATGTACATAATAATAAGCGTGTTTTCCGTCTTATTCAACAGGAACTATGAGTGCATTTCCAGAAAAGGAGAAAGAAGGATTCTCTCTGGCTATGTGCCATATGTTATTATAACAGCAGTAACACAATCCCGAGTCTTCCCACAACTCATAATAATAATAATAACAATAATAATAACAATAATAATAATAATGTGCCAGCAGCTATAAGTAAAAGACAAAAAAATGAATGAATGAAGAAAGAATTTGTGATTTGGTAAGTTAATTTGAATACCTCGTGAAACAGCTTACATTCTATAAATAAAAATATACTTTTTGTGTTTGAAGTAAGTTTGGTGCAGTTGATGAAAACAAGCTGTCTTTTCAGTCAGTGGGAATTTTCCCAGTGATTGGTTGTCATCTTTGTTTTTCTCCATGAGTTGACGTGGCGTTGTTTCATTGATGCATACAACTTGTTAAATAAGTAACGAAAATGACTATAATAGGTTATGTTTTTGGCGAAAACAAAGAGTGAAAATTAAAGCCATTCCTGTTGTCGTCAACACAACCGTTTTTGGTAATATGGTAAAATATCTTCCGGGTTTATCTGGTTTTTGCATTTATTCTTTTACTTCTATAATATACAATATTGAGCTTCATTTTTGTAGTGTCTAGTCTAGTGCATTAGACTAATCATCTAATCAGTAGCCTTACATTACTTAATGTTATTGTTAGATACTCTAGACGTAAGTTGTGTACTTAAAGGTGTATCTTAATAAAAGTAATGGGATTCGCATTAGTGAAAATGGCAAAAAGGGTGAGATTTTTTTCTTCCAAAAAATGGTCATTGTACGTCATTATCATTTTGAGAACTGGAAGATGTCTCTGCTATTTTTATACAGCGATTTCTTAAAAGCGTAAAAATATGAACGGAATCTTACGCAAAAAGTAGCACGTGCATAGGGATGAGCAGGGCGATTTACTGTGTAGTGATTTATAACACAAAATGAAACCCTTTTCCTTCATTCTAGTTGTAATCATCCTTATCCTTACTGCTACTTATTTTATCAGGTATCTGGATAAGGTATTCCTAAAAGGAGAAGCACTACTGCTGTCACATACTAATCATCTTTTTTCAGTATCCACCCACATACTACAGCCTACCCTTCTGCTACCAATAAACCAAGTAACTTGTATTGCTTCCCTCTTTCCAAACTAACTCTTTCGTCCGCATAGATTATCAAGTCGCAATGGAAATGGAGCAAGGATTCTGCATGGACACTCACAAAGCAAAATATCCGTAATCTTCAACGTAATAAAAGTCAGAAAATCCAATCCAATTTAGAAAAATTTAAACAGTGACTAGTATGTCAAATTGTCAACCTTCTTATTGTCCGAATCAGAATAAGATACTGACAGTCATGTGTAATATTCCCGTTACAAATTATTGGATACTGGCGTAAAACGCAGATTACCTTATTTCACATTTTTATGGTCAACTTGACAACGTCCACGTGGATCATTATTATATAACAGAATTGAAATTGAGATTAGACTCTATTCTTGTGTATTGACTGACCCGACAATTCTAATGGCTGTGATATTATTCGCAATTGACTAAAATAAAACTTCATTTTTGATTTGCCTTACCTTCCAAGTTAAAAATAATACAATTCTGTGAATTCTATTCTTCACTTCCCCAACTTACGTATGTGTGTGTTCCCTCCTCCTCAATATTTATTGACTTGGAGTTGTACCCTAAAGGCTAGTATTTTTTCCTCGTACCAAGTATCTCGTTTTTTCTACAGTAGTGAGTACTAGAGCAACTGGTGATGTTGAAAAATGCCATAAGGGAAGTACGCGGACCCATTCCAACTGCCAAGGAAGTAACAGTACAATGGCTTGGCTTCCTGTTGCAACGGGAAACAGGATGATGATGACGACGAGGAACAGCAGTCTAGTGAAAAAAATTATCTCGGTTTGACGTGATGCTTGCTCCTTGTTCTTGTTACGTTTCCATTCATGTTTATGGACTTACATGCATTACTATATCATTTTATGTAACAATAAAAAATCAGGTATGTATGCTATCTTATATGTTGGAATGCTATTATATCCACAACCTACAACCGCACACAAGAAAGAGCATTGACATTCGCGATTTATTTTATTCTGCCCTTCCTCCAATTCCTTTCACAACTTCCCTGGCCTGCTCTCCCACATTGTAGTACATTGGCAGTTGGAAGAGAAACAGCAACAGTTTGTACCTGTCCGGTTACTGACAGCTCTCAGTTTTTACGTTTCTTCTTTCTTCCACTCGAGTATTCTTTCTTGAAACAGAAGAGGAGATCGTGTAAACGTCTCTCTGCCATGATGATGATCATGATGCTGCCTACAGCAACACAATTTGCTTAGCAGAATAGTGAGCGTGTACATATTATTATTATTTCTTTATGTAATATTTCATACATCGTCACGGTTGCGTATGCCGCTCGCAGAAAAAAAAGTATGTACTCGGAAATGCTCTTCAGTCATTCTACTTACTTAAGTGGGGATTTTCTTTATGGGAGAAAGAGAGAGAGAGAGGTAAGTTTTACATTACTACGTTTTATGTATTTTAGCAAGTGGGAGAAAGTCGGAGCTTGAGTCCATCAGATAGAGAAGAGATACTTGATTGAGAGAGTGAAAGAGAGAGAGAGAAACGCACAAAAGCTAGCTGCATTAGATTGGTACACACAATCCGTTCATAGTTGCTGCACATTTTACAAACCAGGGAGGAAGTCAGGTTTACAACAGGAATATACGTTTAAGCGCCTTTCCGTCTCTTTTATTCCACCCGTCACAATCTTTCCATTTTTCAAATCGATTTCAAGCGGAAAAATAACTGTCTTGCGGTATTGGTGGTTGTGCCATGCCATGGTGGTTATGACGTATGCCTGAGTAGATATAGATAACAAAAGGTTAAGTCAAATCGAAAGGCGAGGTAAACATCTTGTAACCGAAAATGTCGGACAAAAATGTATAAAGACAGGAAGGAACAAATTTGTGCATTGAAAAAAAACATGTTACTTTTTGTATTTTAGAATCAAGGGCTCCATATTACATGTACTGTAATCTACACTGCAAGTTTGTATACTTAAATATATGTACATATATATACGCAAAATGAAACAAGTTGAAAGCTTTCACTTTTGCAAAATTTAAATTTGACGTGATAATCTCTAGATATTAGATCTAAATTGTTCTTTTTGCTTGTTTTGGTAGCACTGTTTGTTAGTAAAATCACCACTTTGAAGCAAGTAATATCCTTACTTCAGGGGAGACAGTCTCGTATAGCCCCAGAAACACAGTTTTCTGAATCCTCTCTCAAAACAGGATTTTCCAAACGACATTTCTTTTCCTCTAAATGCCTGCCACCAACTTAAAATTCCCTTAATTGAATTCCTTGCTCACAGCACAACAAACCGTTTGTTGTTTTTCTTTTCACATTGTTGCAGTTCATTTTGTTGTAGTCCATGGAGTTAAAGTTTTTCTAAGTGCGCAGCAAGAAACTAAAAGAAATACCCTTTTCCTGTTCTGTGTCTGATGATGATTATGAAAATGAATGAATTGTTAATGCAGACCAAGTACAGAGGCACAAGGACAAAGTCATCATACCAGCAAGAGAGAAGAGCTAAAAGAAAGTGGAGTACTAAAAACGTAAACTAATTTTGGAATAAATAAAAAGGTAAGTAATATGACAAAAACTGGTAAGAAAGTAATGAGGGAGGACTCTGACTAGAACAAGAAAGAGAAAGAAAGTCGGTTATAGTTTTTTTTCTTCCTTCTTTCCCGTCGCTACTGAGAGCTCAACTGGTTGCTGCTAAAAATCTCTTCTTCTTCCCTGTGCACGTTCCCTCATGTTTTTGTTTTCACTTCCCTGCTAGAAAATCTTCCATGCTTATTTCCAGAGAGGATGACGGAGAACCTGGGATGAAGAAGAGAAGAGGAAGGCCTAAGTACTAACTTGCAAAGTTTTTTTCTTCTTTAGCCGGTAGTACTTTCTTGGCAAAATGAGTTTCTCTACTCTTTTTCCATCAGTACACCGCCACTGCCACCGCCGTTCTTTTCCCACCTCTTGTTTGTGTAGAGTTAATATTAGAAAGGCAGGAGGGACGCAAACAAAACAGAGAGTTTATAGCACAAGAGGCTAATAAACATCTAAGAGTGGAAATACTACTGAAATGAGAAAAGTGTGACTAGTGTTTTGGATGTGAAGAAGAGTGCACATGAAATCTGCACATAATATGTATAAAGTATTTCTCTCACACAACTACAAAATATATTATTATATAAAAAGCTACCCTTATATACTTGTAAATATAAACATGATGAGAGAACTTTGCATGTCTGTACTCTTTAAAGTAAAATGGTACCCGGACTTGGTCCTGTTTTCCTGCTACTGCACTCGATTTACTTTTGGTGAAAACCCTCCACTTTCATTTCCTGTTCAACAACAAGTAAGGTAAAGCTGGCAGTTAAATGAAGGAAAGGAGAAGTGCTTTAGTAGGTAAAAGTGGAGAAGGAACAGGTTTCTCAAGGTTTGTAATCCTCAGTAGTGGACGGAGAGGAGAAATGTATGACAGAGAGAGAGAGGCGACCGAGAGGAAAGTTATTTTGTGTGCGCGTTTCCAGAGATTATACTACTACTCTCTTTATAGAGACCGTCGTCGTCAACGTTGCATTTAAGCAGAAAGATGATATTGTATTTAGATAGGAAATAAAGTGAAAACATTTTTTGAACTGGTAATAGTAGCAGCAACTTACTTCAATACCATCGACCAATTATTCACGGACCTAAACACAACCAAACCAGCTATATATGCTTTTTTCGTTAAGTTGCTTCCTTTGTTCTGTTGCCATTGCCCTCTCTCTTTCTCTCTCTCCAAATTGAAACTTTAATCCAAGACTTTAAAGGAGGATTAAAAGAGTCTTGTTCATCCTTTTACCACCACTACTAGACTGAAGTTTTAATTAGTGCTAAAGCAGAGGAGGCAGATAGGAAGAGAAGAGAAATAACGACAACGCACGGAAAACTTTGCAGGATATCTCTACAGGACAGCAGTAGTAGTAGCTGTTACATAACAAAGCATCTTGCCGTTCAGCAGATATTCAAAATTTAAATGCACACAAAATTGTTCATTTCCCGTAAAAGCCATCCATTCTCACCAACACTTAAAGAAAAGGTCAAGCTTTTAGTCCCCGAACCCTTTTCCTATTCCCTGATTCCCAAGTGTTTATGCTCCTTGGATTGTCCTTCCTCTTTTCTCTCCAAACGGAAAATCTCAATATCCTCAACTGAGCGACGCTACCACGTAGAAAAATGACAAATCCTTACTTTTTGTATTGGGGCAAGTATCACTATTTGCTCTTGTGTTTCCTGCTAAAACCTAGTCAAATTGTCTTTTGTTGCATATGGGGGAGATACACAATGTATATATATATATATATATATATGTTATGTAAAAGTCCACCCTCAAATAAATGTTGGTCTATTGCAAATATTTTATATTTATGTGTGTAGTAGAGATTAGAGAGATGGGCATTGGCAACATTGCTACCATCCACATTTTATAGGCATTTTTCGACATTTTTTGGTAAAAGAGCGACCTTTCAACCAAACCTTTCTTTCTGCACTTTATCCTCGCTCTGCTCCCTCACTTGAGTAAAGAGAGGTTATGTGAGGTGATGAAATGTGAAAAATAAATATACACTCAGGATGCTCGTCGCACTAGAAATAAAGTGAGTAAAAGTAGTATAAATCAAAGTGGCAAAGGTGGAAAAACTTTCTGTGTATGTAGGTATTTTTTTCTACCAATATTCTCTCTACACACACGTTACTTTACAAAACCAAACAACCGTACATGCATGCATGCATTTCCTCCTTTTGTTTATCTTATTATTACCCACGTACATGTTCCACCACCACAACATCATCTTATGTTGCAATAGTAATATAACATACAGCATTAAAAAAACGAACCCGGGTTGTACACAGTGATCCTATCGGAGAGAGATGTAAAACCGTTATTCTTTTTTGCGGTGAGGTATGTTGATGGTGATGCCTAGTGGCATCTTTTAAAAGAAAACAATTCCCAAATCAACTTACTTCCTTTTACTCCATCTTCTCTACGGACTACCGACACAACCGGTGGAATGGACTTTTAACGGTAAACAGTAGCAAGTATGTATAAAAAATATTATGCATACATGTACTGATATGTGTACAGCTATTAAGCTTGGTTTGTTTCTATGACACCTACATATTACAATATTGTACGTTTACGTAACTTGAGGGAACATGTTAATAAATTATTATATGCCATGTAGCCCTGTCAGTAGGGTGCAGGTGCATTGCACTTGCCATGTTATGACTATGAGGAGAAATGAGTAAAATATGGCGACAACGATAAAACATGAAGGCTAATAATGACTCTGCGTATACATATCTACCATCACTTTGGTTAAAAATGTTGTGCGTGTATTTTTATATACTACTGGAAATAAGGCTGCAAAGCTTGCAGAACCGAAAGATGACAAAACTGAAGATGAGGTAAGCGAGAAAGAAAAGCAAACGACTGTTATTTGTCTGCCTGGTCGAGAGCTAGCCAGCACAAACCGTCTGTCCAATTATATTAAAGTGAAAAAAGCAGAAGGGAAAACAAAAGCACACATTATACAACAACGCATACTACGCTGTGTCATGTGTATATTTGTGTATCTATGAGTATATTTCTCTCTCAAATGTTTTATTCCCCAACTTTCCCTGAGACCAACAAGCAGAAAAGAAGATGATCCCATACGTGAAATCGGAAAAACCTCTTTGACTGGTTTTTATATTCTGTTTATATTTGTATTATTTATACCAGGACGGAGAAACGACTCCCATTTTCATCCGCTGTACTAGAAATTATACGTTCATTCTCATCATCGTATCCTGGACAGATGCTCTAAAAACTTAAGTAGAAGGCGAAGTAGAATTTTAGGGAAAAAAGATAGTGCATCCCTGCTTTCTAGGATAAAAGTCCATTTTATGAATGTCATTTATTATTTAACCGAGCACACTACTACTACACCTCTAAATACACGACACAAACAAAGAAACGAAAAAAAAACTGCATGTAATGTGTCACGATGATGATGATGATCCCCATCACCGTCGTCAAAAAACTAACGGGAAGAGTAAAAGCAGAGGAGTGAGAGGTTAAAAGGTAGACAAAATGGAATGAATGGGACATGGAACCAGAAGAGGAACAAGACGACAAGGGAAGCAAAATGGTAGAAAATACTGCGGTAGCTTTCCCTTATTCGTCTTGTCTCCTTACTCAACTCAGATTATTGTTATTATGAAGACGAAGACGATGCGCACGTACATGTAACCTAACGTCCATACTACATTATTATATTTACGAATTTTCTTTATGTGCCTGAATATCAGGAAAGCGGATCAAGATGTCAAATAAGGGAAAGGGTTATTTATGTATGATGCTTTTACTTGTTCGCTCCTGTTGCTTCAGCTTGGCGCTAGTGCTGTATTGAAATCTCGGTAACAATGTAAGTAACGTAGAGAGAGAGAAGAGGAGAATAAAAAAAGCTGTAGGATCACTTTATATAAAGACTCAGGAAGGAGGTGAACCTGGGTATAAAGCGTTTTTCTCTCTCTTTCTCCCTCTTCGTTTGCTTGTGTTATTATTGCATTACTTGTACAATGAAAATATTAACGTTGATACGTGGTGGGAACAAAGCTGCAGCTATATTTTTCCTTCCAGTAAAGAAAAATAAAAGGGTCAGATTTATATTCTAGAAGATGCTGTAACGCAGAAGGCGCTTTCTGGAAGGGGAATTTTTTGTGGTTATGAAATAGTCGTAAGAAAAGATATTATACGTAAAAAGATGTACCAAACTATACATTTTTATTAACCTTGAACAAAAAAATTGCAAAAAAGCAAAGAAAAGTGCTTGCGGTGGAATGGTGAAAAGAAAAATGTCGCAAGTTGGTACAAAAAACATAAGAAAAAGTTGTAAAAATGGAAGGAAATGTTCGCCACTTACCTTGTACAGAGTTACTATATGGCAGTATATAATTTCCAATAGTCTTAAGTTGCCCTCCGTTCTTTTCCACCGTCTTCCTCCCTTTTGTCCTTGTTTGCAATACTGATAATACCACAAGAAAGAGAAAAAATCCGCTTAGGATGCTGCTTCTTTCTCTATACTACCATCTCACAAGAGAGAAAGGAGGAAAAGATGGAATCTCAAGGTTTTTTTTCTTGGAAGAAATAATAATATCCAGGAAACATACTTGCTGCTTACGTTGTCCTGATTTTTTTCCAATGATACTAAAACTACCTCGTAGAAACCTGTCTGTGTATGTGTGTGCGACTTTGACTTTTATTCCTCAGGTACGTTGATGTGGCCATGATGTAGTTAATAATGTTATTATAATTCCTTCTACTATTACTATTGTTGCACAGTACAATGGCAACAAGGAGGACGACGAAGATGATGATGATTTTGATGATTATTGTGTGCCAACTAACTGCCTCCTGCTCTACCTACCTTCCTTCTCCACTATTCTGCCATTATTCTTACTTTAGCTCTTAGATTTTTTTTTACTCCCTTGCTGCTCCTCTTCCTTTCACACACAGGGTGAGTGTGTAACTGTGGGTGAAATGAGCTTGAAGCACAGAGTTTATTCCCTTTTCCCCTTTCTTTACTTTCATACCTTTCCCTTTTCTCGCTATTTTTCCCTATCTCAAATGATTACAGGATGCCTGCTTCTGCGCTCCGTTCCGTCCAGCAAAACTTGTGGAGACTACTACAACAGCTCTGCTACCACCACCATCACCACCGGAGGAGCAGCACTAGGAAACACTCTATAACTACCTTGTACTATTGTGCCAAAAACTGGAGAAGTACAAAAATGTTACTTTTTATACTGCTGCTGTTGCTTCTTCGTCCTCTTCTTGTGTCTTTCACTCACAACAACAAACAGGGAAGCAGGGAGAGAAAAATGGTATCCATAGCTTTTTTATATATGTTCTGTAGATGTGTTTGTATGACAGGAGAGAAGAGATGCGTGCTATGTGTGTTTGTATATAATATGTGTATGTTATGCAAGGGTTTTTCTCTTTCTGTCTTCCTTTTTTTCTGCTTGTTCCTTCTTCTTCTGGTGCCTGTTGTGATATGTCATATTTTCCTGGTGGTTCTACTGATTTACATCTCCTTTCCAATCTACTACAACTACTCTAGCAGGCGATATGCGGAGATGCAACAAGAAAAAAAAGAGCTGTTGCTTTTTATGCTGACTTTACTAGTTCTATAATAATATCTCGTTCTGTATTACTGTATCTATGCTGTATTTGTACAGTTCAAGGATTTTATATTGCTACCACAGCACACGTTATTGTGTGTGTGTCTGTTCCTTTTCTCATGAAAGGATAATAATAAAACGGAGAGAAATGTAGCAGATACGTATATACACAGGACCTGTAATGGGAATGGCGATGATGATGATCAAGTCATGTCCAAAGAAGCGCCGTTAAGCTTAGCTTCAGGAAGATGTGGGTAAAAGTGGACGAGAAGAAGAAGCAACACGTCGAATTACAGGGAACGAGAGAGAAAGAAAGACCTTAGCACGTCTCCGTGTTTTTCCGGTGATGTGACTTTTTTTCTCACTTTCTGTTGCTCCTATTCAATTCTGCAATATCTACTATCTCCTGTGCTTCTGTGGTGGTGGCGGTAAGTGTAATAGGCCAAGGAAGCAAGCAAGCAAAGGAAAATTGTATCCAATCCACCACTAACACTACCGAGTCAATTTATGTCCCATTTACTCAACAGTTTTTTCTCTCCAAAGCGACGGGGAAGGAAAAGCTAGAAATTGGTAGGATGATGACAAAGATGATGATGATGTTGCTGCTTCTGGTTGGTTCAATGGAAAGAAGGAATAAAGATGATGAAGAAGAAACCGTCTATTTCATTTTTCTTGCATGATTTCTATCGCCGTTAGTAACAACCGTGTGTACTATCCCAGTTAACGGGTTCTGTAAGAACAACAAAAAAACCAGTAAACATGATGGGATGCATAGACGGTGGAGTGGATAAAACGTTAAAACATTTCACATTAAATTTTTAGTCTTTGATAACAATCTCGAAATGGTTGAATTCATCTTAATAAATGGGCTTATCATAATATACTATTCGACTCACATTTACAACTGAAAGAATTACTCGCTTTGGATGTTGATGCTCTACGGCTTTTCAATAGGGTCTCTGGAAAAAAATACGCATTATGTTGCCTGATAGGATAAATGACGTACGACATTGATGCTGCTGCTCTGCTGCAGAATTTGAAAGGATCACGGGGTTTAAAAAGGGGAAAGGAACGATTTTTCTAAAAATATTATAAATTATAATACAAACATGTCAAGACATATATGTATTTCCTCTATCCTTCTGTATTTACTTTTCTGCGGCATTATAATTCGTAATTCTAGGGAAACGCGAAACGTAAAGTAAAAAGTCCGCATTAGTCCACTCATTCGTATTCCTGTGTCCAACGGAAGGATATGATGACGAGCGAGCGAGCGAGGAAAATGTTTTACAAGAGAACATACTACTATTCCTACTTGACGACATAGAGAAACGAACAGAGAGAGAGAGAGAGAGACCATTACGGGAATACTTTACGAGTAAGCTCGCTGAAAAGAAGTTTCACGGTTGTGATCTTGTTTTATCTCAAGTAGAAATGTCCAGAGAGGAAAAAAACACTGTACAAATAAACTTTGCACTTGAATGTTTAAGTATTCCCTTCTGGTTTTTAACAGTAGCACATGCAGCAACACAAGTAGTAGAATCAATGCACCGTCATACTTTCCCACATTAAACATATTATCTGCTTTGCAAACATGAAAGAAAGAGAGATGGCCATTCTGAAGTATACTCTCGTCACATAATATCTATCTGTATGCCACTTTTGGGGAAATGACTCTGGGTTTTCTACAGGAAAAACTAGAGTCCTGGCAAATTATCATAAGCACTTGTAAATGTTTGGGTAAGAAAAAAAAGAGAACCCGTTTCATACCGTTTTTTCTGTGTGTAAAACGGCTTTGATAATAAAAAACCGGAATCGGTTTGAAGACAAGTCGATCTGGACAAGAAATGCAGTGATGAAAACTAGATAATTTTGTATTACAAAGAACGTAATCACAAATGATATATATTTTTAGAAAATAAATTAAGTTATCGTATTCTATTTGCAAACTGTACAATTGTCCACTGTATGCCCACTATTCAGCAATTGTAATCTCGTTGACCTTTTGGAATGTAATAATAGAAACGAAAAGGATAATGATGATGTAGGAAATGAAATGAACGAATGACGAGAGAGTATTGAAAGTCTGCTTTGTGTTGTTAGCAGGATAAAATGCACGAGGAGGTAGCATCTATTGACTAAATATTTACGTTCTACTTTTTGCATTGTCATTTTGTCATAATATCAGGCATGGAATAAGCCAAGCGAAAAAATGAAAGCTGTAATTTGAGGAGTTGTTTCAATTTCCCCTATTTTGCCTTGTTTAAACGAAGGAGTGATGATTGTTATGCGTTTTCCCTGTTTCAACAAGTTTCAAAATGAGGAATATGTGCAGCCAACTGAATCTAGGTGAGTGGTTTCATTTCAGCGTATTATGGCATACTTTGCGTGTGTGATGTTTTAAAAATTACAGTAGATGGTCAGCGAGAGCATTGATTTGAGCGGATATTCGGATCAAATTCCATTCGTCTATAATTAGTGCAATGTTATGCTGTTTCTATAAAAGGGAATTTATAAAACCATCTTGTTCAACTGTTCTTGCACAGTTGTACTGTGTTATTGAAGATTTGTTTATTTTTATTTGAAATAAATTTTAATAAATATCGTTTGGAATTGAACCACTTGGAAAACTTTCATTGTCTTAACTGTCTCAAATACGGTAAATTAATTAAACTGAAGAAGTCTTGCAGTGATTTTAACATATTATTTGTAACCA
Source organism: Coecobrya sp. COE2 (assembly GCA_027743765.1). Lineage (NCBI taxonomy): Eukaryota > Metazoa > Arthropoda > Collembola > Entomobryomorpha > Entomobryidae > Coecobrya > Coecobrya sp. COE2. The sequence continues at coordinate 15,754 of JAHZMV010005749.1, forward strand.
GCATAAATATATTGCCTTCATTGGACCAAGAGTTGATTACGTAACAGATGAAATAACTTATTTATCAAATCCTTAATGATATAATCAGCAAATCAAAAATTTAGAAGGTAAAATTCTGATTTTTGATTTCAATTACTTCTCATTCTCGTCCACTGGACTGCTATTGATGGAACACTCTGACCGACTTCGATTAAACAGACAGACATGCAAAATCAATAAATACCTTTCTACTCCGGCTACTTTTGCTACTTAATAATGAACAATGTTACTACTGACATATCGTGATTGCTTGTTGTATGTTAAAAATTCAAAAAAAGCCATTCGTGGATCTGTTATACTGAATTGTAATTGGATTGAATAAACTTCTGTGTATCTTGTAAAAATGTATAGCTGTTCTGCACGGTATGCACCAACCTTTCAACTTTCTGTATTGAATACGTATTTCGAGATACATACATTCGTGTGTGTAGACAAATCAAATTGTACGACATGCCACATTGCAGCATTAATAATGCCATCAAATTAAATGACCACTACTACTGACAAGCAAGTAAACAAATAACTAAAAAAATACCTGTGCATCTTTTTTCATTCTGCCATACGTAACGCGTCCACGCAGTAATACTGCACTCTTCCATGCATGCAATTTAACACACGATGACCACAAGTCGAAATGATTTTTAGAGATTGGAGTCAATAAATAATCAAGTAGGGAATGAGTCTTTTTTGCAGTTTGGTTTATTCTGATGAATAGATTAAATATAACAAACACATAGTTGTGCCATGCTGGAATATTTCATGCGAGTTAGTAGAACAATTGCAAATAATTCTAGGAACGCAATATAGACATTATGATTGTCAAAATATTTTACTGTCTCCACTGTCACGTCGAAATTTTCTGAAATATATTTTTATTCAATATGCTTTTGTCAATCTGTGCTTGAGAATAGTGTCGACGACAAACTCATTTGCTGTCTGCGAGAGAGAAATAAAATAACTGTAGCCATAATCTCCACTTGCTATATTTTCAAATAATAGATTACTCTGTAATTTCCACATCCAAAACCCATTTCCTAGCAACTACCGCTGCTACCTATCGAAACGTGGCAAGTCAATGACTGACTGAGAGAAATGAAGAAGCGAAGAGTAAATCAAAGATAAAAAAGCAGAGAAAAAGTTGAGCTGCTTACAATATATACGATGATCATAATGACGCTGTAGGTGTGGAAGAGTGAAATTTATTACTGTTCTGCTCCCCTTACACGACTGTAAACACGGGGAGGTCAACCGACTGTACCGAGTATATCTAAGTACAACGCAATATTTACCAACTCCCACACAATATCGTGTGCATCTACAAAGTTATAGAGCCGCCTCGCTCTCTCTGTGCCCGTGTGAGTCGACGAAGCACATAATATTCTATTTGGTATAATTGGACACTTGGCCTTATTAACTTTGAATAGCAATGATGATTTTGATGAAGGCAAAAGGATGATGTAAGCATAATCACAGTAGGTAAAATGGCCCCTGTGCATTTGTGTCGTTATTCATCTAGCATGCATTACATCCACACATGCACAAAATACAAGAGGAGCAGTGCGAAAATTGTCACTTATCATCTTTTAACCTCTCACCATCGTCATCAGTCTTACTTTGCACTTCCATCCACTACTATTACCTATATATACCTGGATAATTTTCCCTGCGTGTATTTTATATGAACACTACTGCTGCACGCAGATAGGTGAATGCTCTTATGATGACAGTTTAACACGGTGTGCTATATAGCTCACTCACCCTCCACGAAAATATAACCAAGAATATATTGCATTATTGTGTTATGTAGATGTATGAAATCATGTTTACTCTTGCCTGCCTCCTCTTCTGCCTTGTTCTCTGAGAGCTGAGCAAGTTGACTAGTGGTAATAGAAGGAAAATGATGACGATAAGGGCGAGGACGACACGACAGGAGCAAGAGCAGCGACATTAATTTCCAGAGGATATGGACAGAAGAGCACTTCCTGGTTAAAGCTAGAAAATTTACTCATCATCACTATCATCAGATTGATATCCGGTTTAACGCGCCATGGCGTGACTCGGCAGGCCCCCTGCTTTTCCTCAAAATCAGTTTGCTCAACGTATTACTACTATTAGGTTAAGTAGTATGCGAGAGAGAATGGCAAAGCAGCAGCAATCCAATCCGCTCTCTCTTTCTCTCTCTTTGTCGCATCACCACCATTACGGCCAAACAATAATCATCATCATTCTTCCCTATTCTCATTGCCCCACCAACAATATCAATCGGTAATGTGACCGCTGCCAAAAACCAACGTTTTTTTGCAGTGGCAATGTCCCCCCAAGAATATGCACAATAATCATAAATACTTTACATATTGGTAGTTTTGATAATGCAGGTTCACAATGGACAGCTTTTTGTAAAATATACACAATGGAAAATTCAATAGATCTTTAGTAAAATAGGAAGAGAACAGATACGCTGAATTCATGGATGGCTACTATTTACTGACATTTTACTAGATGTCTGTTCGTCTCTGTTCGTCTATTGGTTCATTAGACATTCAGGAAGGAGTTGTTCAGAAACTTGATTTTCTTTAAGAGTTTTCTCAGCTACTTGATTTGATCATTCCAGCGGTTGACTTATTGGAAGTTGAAGGGATAACATTCCATCGGTTCCACCAGGATCACCACCGCCTTAGCCACAACAAGAGACAAAGTCTGTGTACCTTGATTTTATTGTACAGCTATTGCTACTGTCCAAACAACTCCTTTCATATCACCGAAACGTTGTCGTCGTTGTTGTGGCGATGCTTAAGCCTTTTTGAAAAAAGGAAACACCTGTGTCCCAATATCTCCCCTCGGTAAACATTTTCGACAGGGATGACTCCAAACTAGTATCCCTCCGTAAAAATGCAAACAAATGGCAATAATAATACACGGTAGGAAAATACCAGGTCTGTTCAAAATCTCCGTGGTATGCAGTAGTAATAAAATTTACAATGTATGGAAACAAAGTTTACTGGGAAATCCCTTCACACTCAAAAACAGTATACAAGTACAAGAGAAGAAAATCACCACAGAATAATAATAATAATAAAACAGTAATCTTTTTGATAATAGAGATGAAGAAAGTTAAGTGTTTTTGACGATACGAGATGCATGCATTTATTTGGTGGTAGTTAAATTGCTTTAGTTCATGTCAGCTTGAGTGCTGCTGCTGTGGTTGTATTACTAAATTCTATGTAAGCTATGTCAAGATTTGTGGAATATATGCATGTTTGTATACACAATTAGATTGAGAGATTATTATGATGTAACAAGGTTTACTTCTAGGAAAATCGATTATCCAATCCAACATATTAGATTCTTTCCAATATCTCATTTTAAAGAAAGCTGAGTATTTTTATGACTTTTTTATGATGCGCATATTAGTCATTGTAGAACATAACTTTTTCCTTGCACATTCCAATGGCAATCAATCAGAAAATTATAACAAGTCTATAAAAAGTAACAACCCTATAATTATAACAGACCCTACATAAATTTGTAACTTTGTCTAAAAACTCCTAGTTTGTTAATTAGTCTGGAAAAAGACGTGATGGGAAATAAAAGAAAAATGAAAATAAATATATATTTTTCTAAACGTAGGTATTTATACTCAAGTCTACGAACAAATGCAATAATAATAATAATTTAAGTGCAGCACAACGCATCATCAAAAGACATGCTTCTTCTTCCCCTTCCTTTTCCCAAGCCAGGGAAAAACTCACTCAGGAGAGAATCGGCCTCAGCTTCGCTTTTACTTCTAGCACGCAATTATTGTTACAAATCAAGTTGATACGTAACATTCTGTTCGGTCGCATCGCATTATGTGCTCACTCGCTTCAGCTCAGCTACAGGTACATGATTGTCCCAAAACTCCCAACTAAAGCTACCCAGCAAATTGAGTGTGTAAACATAATATCCCATCAAAAGAAGTCGAAGAATGGTATAAAAAAGTAAAGAGAAAAAATGTCCGGATGTGGTAGTGACAGGATGAGAAGCTGTTACTCCAGCAACTGGTGTAATGCCGTACCTATCTATGCAGCCACCGTCCACCACTAGTCCAGTAATAGAACCAATAAGTCGGTTTATAATTCGGTGTTTTGTTAGTCCGTCTATCTATCTACAATCTGGGCAACTGCATTACTGGGTTATTTTGAGTTACCAATATATTTCAATTTGGTTTATTCTTTCAATGAATTATTTACAATTCTGATAACAAATAGCGCTTGAAAATCTCAGAAATCAATAAATTAAAATGGCTTTCTTTCAGTTTTCCGCTACGTATATACACCTATGTTGAAAGTGTTTATTATTATTTTTTATTTATAATGCCAAGTTGGCATTACCATGGCTACTATATAGTTGATAGTGGCTCACTTCAATAGACTGAAGCAACAGCAGCAGAACTGAAAAGCAGAACCTGCAAGCAAGCCAGGCATGGAAAGAGACTGATTCCCATCTTCCCTTGCTTGCCGTGGTGATCCTGTTGCTGTAAGTGAAAAGAGCTTGTGAAAAAAATGGGGAGACATGACGAGAGAGAGAAAAAAAGGGGAGAAGTGGAATGCATAAACCCTACTACATACCGGAAAGAATCACACGATCATCATCATCCTCCTTCTCATCTTGTTGCTATTGTGTACTAGTATTATGCATCGTCAGAAATAGACAGACATGCATATTACTTTTATGCATGCCTACTCACTACACTCCTATTTCGGTAAGGAGGGTTTCCTGTTTTTAAAGTAAACTTTGAGCCCAACAACCTAACAGATAGAGAGAGAGAAGAGTGGAAACGACCAGAATAGAATAATGGCAATGGAAGCAATAGTAAAAAATACCTGGAGTGCTACAAGAGGCCCATGACTATCCATACAACAGGTATGTTATATCATCATCGTGTACTATATAACGTACAAACGTACTTTCACTTCGATCGATCTCTCGTTTTTCCTTATTTTTCACTCTACCAAAAAAACTTACCAATCTCCATTTTTGCATACATTGATGCTTTTACCAAGACGAATAAATGAATGAAAGTAAAAAGTACAACAGTACATAAGTATGTCCTCGTCTTGTGTGCACCATCAAACATTTCAATTAAAGAATATTGGCAGAATTTTTTTTCTTCACCGCGTTTACAATCAGAGAAAATTTGCATTTACCAATTTCAATCAGAGACACAGCAATTCAATTAGAAAATGGGTGACTCATCATTCCCTCGTTCCCCGTGTCATTATTATTATTCCATTACTCCTTCCTCAAATCGTCGTTGTGGTGACGTCCTGAGAGAAACTTTGATTTCATGTTAAGCACTAAACAAACACATGAATGTACAGGAAAACGAGCTGTGCACATCATCATAAAAAAGTGTGTACACTATCATGTACATACACACACACACTTTTGCTTCCTTACTTTCTCCTTTTTTACGGGAAACCAAAAAAGGACGATGTAACGTGCATTGCCACATGAAGAGGACATGTTACACATATCCACAAGAAAAACGCAGCGTAACATACTGAATGAAAGTATGACATGATAATAATAATAAGGCGAATCTCTGTTACCATTGGATACTTTATTAAAAACCCGCAGATAGTATTATAGTTGTTATAAAAGCGTTGTTGCTGAAGAGAGAAGGGATTTAAAAGAGAAAAAAACTTCCTTTTTCGCAGGCCCCTCCTGAGTAAAAGCTCACTCACGGAGCTTGACTGCATGTTGTGTGGTCCTTCTGAGAGAGAGTTTAGCAGAGAGAAAGAGACACGCAGCGTAAATGACGTCCGTACAAGGGCAGAGAAACCACACGTAGTAATATTTTCTTGTGGCTATGGTAGTCGTGGTGGTGGTGGTGTCGGCAGGGAAAGTTTTTGATACAAAAGAAAACACAAGGATGAAACCTGGCTGTGATGACGACGACGATGATGATTATAGGATGAGAGAAGAAAAATAAGTATCGGTTGGTCTGTCGGTAGTGGTGTTGTTGTAGAAAAGAGAAAGAATAAAACGGGAAGGAAAAAGGTGTTTGAACAAGCAACAGGAGGAAAATGGCAATAGAGAGAGAGTGAAAGGTATAGAGAAAGTGGAATAAAAAAGAGCTCCTGCTGATGCCTCATCCCTTGATATATTATTGCTTGCTTACACACTTGATAATATTATATAGGGTGGTGGCCATATTATGATGACGAGGATGACGACGAGAAAGACTATCAAGGAAAAGATTTCAGTAATATTGTAAAAAATACCCGTTCCTTTCTCTGCTGCCTGTGTAAACACACTGCATCCTGTACCTTCCCTGCCTCCTTTGTGTCATTCTTGCCTTCTCTTTTCCGTTTGACTACAGAAAATGCTGTGGTGGTGATGGCGGCGGTTGTAGTGGTAAACCGTGCTTTAAAAAAGTCTATTACTTTCTTTCGGTTCCTTCATTCCTCATTATTATTATAAATTGTAGAAAGGGTAGACATATAGAAATCTATGTTCATAACAGCAAGGGAATATTATCTGCACAGTACGCACCCAAAACAACAACAGCAATCAGAAAGCATCACGTTGACAAAACAGACAAACAGAGCTTGTGAAGATTATTACGAGAAGTCGATATATAAAATAATAAAAATCATTGCAAAAGTGGGATGATGGTTGTTCCCTATTCCATTACAGTTTCCTATTTTCTTTGAACGAACGAATATCAACAAAATTCCCTTCATTTCCCCCGATCATCGTCGCCGTCTCCTACTTTGCTAATATTTTAAACATTCAACAGAGACATTTCTGCAATTATTATACTTTGCTCAGCAGCAGTAGTGGCGCTATCTTCTCATAATGTTTTCATTGAGCTGTTCGTTCACGTTCTGCAAACAACTTATATTTATTTAGCGACAATAACTCCATTTTTTCTTGTGTGTTTAGGCTGCCAGGTGAAAGTGAGAAGGACTATGATATGGGATATGAAGAAAATGATGTTTTATAGAAAATGTGTCTTGCAATTTCTTCCTTAATATTTTAACAGGTAGTCAGAATACAGAGAATACATTGGGAAAATTTAAGAATTTATAAATTTTTCTTATAATTTTACAATCCCAAATGCGTATGACCATTCACTGTAAGCCTTACAGTGTAAGGCAGTTCAGTTTAGAATTCATTTGAGCTATTGTATTTTTCACAATTTTTGCCGTAACCAAGTGACTATAATTTTGGAAGATCGGAACGGATCGGGTATTCCGTAATCATGCTTCATCATATTTTGTCCGCGTTAATTGGGAACAAGGAATAACTTTTATCACAAAAAAAGTTTAACATGTGTAAAAATGTTAATTTAGATCGATCTCAACTTTCTTAACTATGTCATATATGTATATGCATACATTTTTGCATATACATATTGCTTCAGCATTTTTTGGTAGAGATTAGTTAACAAAATGCGATAATGTTACTATTGAATTACAGGCATAAATTATTTTCCATGTCACGTGGATGACCTTTGTAAATGCTCCAAAAAGATTCCCAGCATTCGACTCTACGTGACCATAATAATATGTAATTTATGTATATACATAGGTATATTAAATCTGCTCTAGGAATAAAATCAGAATAGGGATTACATGACAAGAGAGATGATGCGCTAACATGACTTTTTGTTGACTTTTTGTGATTATTTTTGCCCAAGAAAGAGAGCAAAAGGGATATTTCACAAGGAAAAGTTTGAGGATAAAAACGTCTCATCACTTCCCATCTCTCCAGAGAAGTCAGCATAGTGTTCCATTCAACTGGTTACAGCTTGTTTCCAAATGCGTGAAATGACATTACTAAATATAAATACATAGCTGCTTAATTTTTCGACAGTCTGGTCATATAAAAAGCACATGTCCTTATAACAAATTGATAGATTGTTAGGCTTGTTATTGCCACTTAAGTAATTTGATTAACTGGTTATTACGAAAGAGTAGAAATTTCGTAATATTTTTATGTATGTATGTTGTAAACTTGTTACAATCTTACGTATCGTTGCAATGATGTGAAGCACATTAATCACGTAATTTATAGGTCAAGTTGTATTTAGTATACAGCTTAAAAAATTAAATGTAAAAATCGAAAAAATGTTTACGTAAACATTCCTACTTTAAGAAACTAGAAAAGAAACATTTTCTACTTTCGATTACATTTCTTACGTTGCTCAGCATATTGTCTCGTTTCTCCCCCTACACTTTACTTTTATTTTTCTCACTTGGGTCGCCATAGCTACTTGCATATTCAATATACAACTTTAGAAGGAAGTCGCTAAACACGTAACTTGAAATTGGAAAATATAGTAGTTAAATGAGTAAAAGAGTACGAATCAATGATGCCTATATTCGGCTGTTTTACTTCATGAAACCGTACTAACGTGGTGAGGAATATCTTGTGTCAATTTTCTAATAAACTAATCACAGATTCCACATAAATTGTCATGAAACTAGAAAACTAAATTGCCATTCAAAGCAGCTAAATAGCTCATGAGCGAATATCTTTGCGTGTATGCAATTCATATCCAAATACATTGAATTTGACACAATAGAAAATAATAAAGTTTTCAACAGAATGGCTATTGCCACCCCCAAACATTTTTATTATTATAATCGACATCCGATTGCTGAGAGAATTCTTATAGCTCGTATAATATGCTCTGTATCTGTTATAATATTGCTTGCATGGCTGACTTATTGACTGAGCAGATAACAATAGAACATTGAAAAACAGAAACAGGCAAATATACTTGTTGAGAGTGGATGCATGCATATATTATTGGTGATGATGATGGGGTTGAAAAGCTCACGTTTAAAGTAACAAAAAATATAATGCACTAACGTCTCCTATTATTTGTTAGCAAAACTTTCCTGGAAAACTTTACATTTTCCCTTTAAAAATGAATAAAAGGAATGCATGCACTCTAGTCAAAAAACAAGGAGAACGAGTTAACCTCTTGACAAATGCCGTCACATGTATATTATATGTATACATAGTTATTATTATTATTATTTTTGCTCCTTTTTTGTTGTCAATATGACGCTGTTACGCACTTTGCCTGACAAAAAAAATAAGTACACTAAAAAGGCGTATTGATTCCCGTAAAACTACATATTTTACATCAAATCTTTGAGTAAATAGGGTTGACAATGTGGAGTTGGCGGAGAGAGCAAAAAGCGGGGAATGAGAAAAGGATAAAAAAGAATCCACTGTTTCTGCATGACTTTATCTTTCCTCTGTACAAGCATTTCCCTTTCAACTTCAACTCATCATCCGTTAAAATGTAGATGAGCTGACTGATTTGTCAGGAGGATAATGCCTGAAAAAATCTATTATTGATATGCCAAATGCCTCTGTTCGGGTGGGATGCGATTGCGATAGGAACGAATATAGCTTGGCTTATTTTTTATACCTCTTGGTACTTCAACCTTCAATAATACAACGAGGATGTCTCTCTGACGTGCTTAACATTTCACAAAATCCATGCAAATCCTTTTACAAGAAGTAACTTTTCAAAAGCATATCATCAAAAATCTACCTGGATATTTTCGAAGCAAGCGGATTAATATTGTAAATGGACATAAAAATATGCGACAGGTTGCATAACGATGAACTGGATACGTGAGCGACAATAGGTTTATGTGGGTGGGAAATGAATGGTAAAGGTATTCGTCAGATCAGCATAACCGTTGGTACTGACAGTAGTCGTAAATCTTGACAAATATGTCATATGAAGGTTCCAATTTTGTTACTACAAATGTTTACCGACTTTTGAGAGAGAAAGAGAGTTCACTCTTTAATTATACTATACTAATGCAGAATCAATGTTTTAATTACATTTATCATTATCATCCTAGACGGCTTATTCAAAATTTAGGTTATATTCGAATATCCACTTTCCGGTTTTTGAATACGGTATAATTATATTAATACAGTGGTTATCATAACTGGTTGTATAGTTAGAATTTCTTTTGATGATATCCCAATTAATTATTCGGATTATATTTAATAATAATAAAAATGTATGGATCAAGGAACATTTCCTAGGTAATGTATGTAAGAGCAGAACATTCGGGAAAAAAATCTTGTATACTTTCAAAATTATAACAAGACCTCACAAAATTGTTAACAGAGAAAGGCAGAACGGAAAAATTAGGACAAGCAGCCTTGCCAATGAGAAAAGTTAAAGTATGCTAACAGAACTTAACTAACTGTAAAAATCACAGTATATGAATATATGTAATACAGTAGAGGTGATGTTCTAAATTTCTGAAGTAACCATCCGATGGGTTTTTACCCTTTGCGACTTGTCTTTAATCTCGTTATTCTGAGTGTTAAACCATGTAACTGTTTATAGGTAATATTCAAGTAACAGTAACATTTCGTCTTCAATGAAACCAAAAATTGTGTATTCACACACTACACTAATGTGCTTCTCATGTTAGCTTTCAGTTTACTCCAGCAAACAATATTTAAATACAAACTTGGGAAAAGAAGTTCATAAACCGCTAATTAAGGTAAACTAAAACATGACTTAATAATCTTAATTTTACAAGTAGAGTAAAACCTGAGCATCAACAGATTTTCTCATAGTTTTTTGACAAATGGATGTACTGAAATTTCAGTGGGGAAGGTAGCAAATCAGCAAACATTTTCAGGTTCCCCCAATGATAGTATAAACACTCAGTCATCAATAGTAAAATATATTTTAAAAGATAAATAAAATATTATTTTTCGGTTCGGCTTTGGTGTGTCATTTTGCACAAGAAACCGTCACAAAAAACCACTTGCTAGTTATTGGTTCCAAATTCCTATGAGATTGTGCTCTTCCACTTCTCTTACTGCACATATCATCAAATTGTCAACTCACACTCAACAAGCAAGCCAGGAATTTGTTACATACGATGAGTGAAAGGAATGTAGATTGATGTGATGGAATTCCATAATATTTCTCTCTGGAAATCCGACCAAATTCTATTAAATTGCTATAGAAAGATCTTTCAGGATAAATAAATGAATGCACCTAAAAGAAGAAATAATATATATTTTTGTAAGTGTATTGAACATGTAAAAGGGAGCGAGTAAAAGTTGCCTTTTGTGTTCCTATCGGCATTTTGACGTTACGATGACTTCTCCGAATATGGATGATGGATAGAACGTAGTCTTGTTTGACATGATTGCATAATATGATGATGTATGCCAAAAGAGTCAGAGAGAAGATTGCCGAGGAGAAGACACGATTTCAGAACAAAATGCAAGAGAAAGCTATTATTTTTTTTTTCAAGAAATACGCAACTTGTTGTATCTATCTATATCTCTAGTAGTTCGTGTCAGAGAGTGTAACCATTTGCCAAAAAAAGTTATCCAGAAAAGGGTGAAAACAGAGAGAAAGGTGTTAGATGGAAACCCCACAGTACACAGTAGAGATTTCAAATGAACAAATTTTCACGCAAAATAAACCGAAATGAGATTACATTCTAATATGTACAAAATTGACATGCTTTGTACAAAGTACGCATGCAAAACAGGAAAAGTGCGTGAAGAGGTAGACTAGAGAAGAGGCTAGAGAAAAATTGAAAAATGAAATTGCAACAAGTCACCAACGGAAACCCCAAAAAACCTACCTACTTTTTTCCGAATACTTTTTATCATGTGGGAAACATTAATGGCAACGTATAAAAAGTTGAGAGCACGTATTTTATATATGATATCACCACAACCGGATCACCCTCTGGGCATTGACAATACTACGGCATTGCATGGCCCCAGAAAAAAGTTACATATTACAAAAGAGAATGTTAACTTGACGTGAATTTATATTAATGTTCGTTTGTCTGTCAGTCTGTGAACATGAAAACGACAATAAATTCTATAGTTTCGTATCAATTAATATCGCAACTTTCTTTCCATTTCTTAGCTTAGTTTATTCAGCGGTGTTTCAGAATCCTCAGTCATGATAATGTTTTTGGTAAGAAGGGAAAGAAGAAACATGAGAGTGTAGAACTCGGTCCGATCAAATACGCTTGAGAGAAAGGAAATAAGAACAAAAATAGAAATGAAGAAAAAGCAATAATAACTTTGGTATGCCGATGAAGAGTTTATAGAGCATTTCTCCATGATGTTATTGTATCAAGTAAGTATAGTGCTAGATCACCATGGCGTCATTATTATTATCATTGTCACGTCAGCAGCATCCCTATATCCCTCCCTAAAACCCAGATGCAGTATACATATATTATATTGAATCGAGCTTTTATTGGATTCTAGATTCTTCCGCAGCCGAGAAAGTGAATCGTGGAAGTAATGGCTCTTCTTCTTTCTTTGTCACCGAATTCAATATTACTCCGGTGAGATGTTTTTTTTGCCTTTATGCAATCTTTTTTCGGCTAAAAGCATCATAATATCATATTTTTTTCTTGACGCTACAGAAAGTACGGATTATGTTTTGCTTTTGGTCTATCCATCTTTCCCTCTAGAGATACAAATGTTTTTACGCTGGGTATAATATGTACGTATTCATTTGAAAGGTCACGAAAATAATGGATTGGATACGGGAACAAATTAAAAGTTAAAAACAAACAAATGGAAACGCAGTGCTTACACTTTAAAAAACTTCGGAGATGCATGAAGGTGATTCATGATTGAGCTTGAAATTTGAAATAATTTTGGAAAAATGCAACAGGGAAAATGATGTGCAAAGCAGAAAAAAGCGTTTGATGTTGCTTGTTTGCTAATGAGCAGACTAACAAAAGGAAATTGTGAAAGGTATTTTCATCTTTTCTGGAATCAACAAGGTGATGATGAGATAAAGATAGAGAATATTGCCGACGCGACTAATAAGGATGTAGAGTTGCATTCTAAAAAAGTGAAATATCTCGTAGCAGATCTTCGGAGTAAAGTAAACTGAAGTGAACTTGATTTTGGAATGCACAGTTGTGCACGTGAGTGGATGGAAAATATTTTGTCAATTTCGTAATGATGTTTTGTTCACGTGTAACTGATAATTTTTTGATCCGAGGCAGATGAAATCTGTTGGCGATGGTGCTTTGTTCTAACTCATATGCATATTATCTAACAGAAAAATAATGAAATGACTGACTTCCATCGAAAACTGTTCGATGAAAGAAATCTATCTCCCGTTTCTACATAGAAATATATTTCATCACAACATTTTTTGCGCTTCAATTAAAACATGAATATATGTAGGCAAATTGTATGCATTTCATTACAATGATCGCAAATGACCCCATACTGATTATTTTAAGACGATAATCATTTTTGTATACACATTTTGACAGATAACCATCAAATTCCTTCAATTAAAATACATATTCAAGAATTCAAGTTAAAGTCTGTTGTTTTACCTTAGTTAAAGTCCAGATAACGAAATCCATACCACTCGTTCAATCATTTACCATATAACTTTTTAAGGAGCAGTGGAGTAAGTTCAAGAATACTGCCAAGCCTGACGTAGTAAAGCACTGAACAGGAGGTATCAATAACTTGGTTGAAAAACACACATTATTGACGAAAAAACACTACCACTTCTTAGAAGTATGACGTCAATCCGTTTTGTTTATAAATAGATAATTAATTTGTGTCAACGAAATTACAATGCAAAAAAGTTTCTCTTTTTTCGTTTGTTCATGTTGGATCTCCTTTTTCTTCGTGATGCTCATGGTTAACGATTGTTTTCAGTTACAAGTACGCTATATAGTATCGTTTCACGATCAAATAGTTGCTACGTTCAGCAAGAACCATGTCATACGACTGGAAGTGAGTTGATGGATTTGTGTCCGATTTTAAAGCACCAAAAATCTAGCCCGTGACAATGCCACTGTACTGGCCAATTGGAATTTTTCTCATTTTCTATCATGCAAACCAATGCATTATTATACCCTATAATAATCCAGCGAATAGTTTTTGTCCATATCATTAATACAGAATGAGAAAAGAGAGAGATATGCTCTATTCACTATTGCTACAAAAAAATGGTTTGAAATTTGGATATGCTCAGTGAACCTTTTATTCATTTAAAATACCAGGTTATATGGTAAATTTATAATAGCTAAGTATATGGGAATAGAATCAGACAGAAAAACGTAACGGAAGCAGACTACATTGCCGTTGTGCAGTAGTAAATGATAAACATCGTCGTGTATTTAATGAAGATCCTGCGATGATGACAAAAGTTCTTTTTACATTTTTTTATTTCAGGGGAATGAATCACAGGATTTTCGTGATTTTATAGTAGAGGCGAATTCACTATTCTCTTTCTGATGAGTTGCACACAACCGACATCATCGTCGCCAGTCAGTCATTCAACAAGGACAACAAAGACTGTTGAAAGCGTAATAAATGCTTTTTACCCCTTTTCTATACTTTTGAATCGCTATACAATATATAACATGAACATACACACATACAGTTCACCTACTACCTGCAGCTAGTGGAATAAATTCACTGCATTTTTTATTAAGGGAAATATTCTGGGGCACAATGATACAATTTGAAATACCTATACAAATTAATGCTATAAATAGGCAGTAATACTGATTTAAATGTTTTAAAATTATGAAAGATTGTTATGCTAAAGTACTTTGTACAATTTTTGAAGTCTTTAACGATTGTAATATTTAATTATATTCGAATTGTGGCTTTTACCAAAAATTAGATATTTGTTGAAATTAAAAAGCAACGTGGACAGCCATACAGACATGGAGTTGAATCTCAATAATCAGGGTTCTTTTACGGATTCATTAAAAATGTAACATTTTACAAAATCACAAAAAAACATGATGTCCATCCGTGTTGTAGTGTTAATGTTGTGTTGTCCCTACTTCCTCCTTTCCACTTGTACACATACACATTATAAAAATATTTAATTCTACTCATCTCATCCCATTATATCATTCTAGCATGCATGGGCATGAATAACAGGAACGGGTTAAATTAAAATGGAAACAAACATTTACGCTTAAAATGCCACCCTCTCTATCTTTGTCTCTATAGACCCATAAATATACTATATCGTCATATTATATTGCGTCATCATCCCTAGTGAATGACCAGAAACGCTGTAGGTTTTCCCTATGCTACGTGTTTTCCATTGCATGCCATCAAAACTAGCAATAATTGCATGTATAGTAGTAAAATAACACTCAAGTGGAACGAGTCCTTTGTTACCAAAAAAAATCATCATCCGATCTAACTTTGATTGTAATTGTAATGGACATCATGCAGAATTACAATATGAAGTAAATATTGCATGCATTGGTCATTGATCAGTGTACTGTATCGTTGTAATAATGGCTAAATTCTACAATGCATTTGTGTCTCCATTGGCCATAAAATCTATAATATCCAGTCAGATCTAATAGAAAGCTGGTCCAAAAATGGAATTCCATGACAAAGTCCTTATAAGCGTTTAGATTTAGTAGCGCATATTATCAATCACATTCTAATTTCATCAAAATTCTTCTCATTTGACTACTAATAAGCATAAAATATATAAATGCATGCAGGTGTAATATAATAGTCTTCCATGGATCAGGTAACCATAATATTTAATTTACATTTAAAATTAAATACAGAATGAAATTAAGACATTTAAAAATTGGCAAAAGATGTAAGAAATGGAAAGAAAGTACGTTTTTTATCATCAATCCATTCTACCTGCTATATATACATAATACATTCTATAAGGATTTTTGCATTTTTATGAATGACTTCCCACCCACCAAAATTTAGTAAAAAATAGACTAGGAATGTCGAGGGACGATATGATGATCCCTATTATCATGGCGTAAAAGGATACATGCATGCTTGCACACGCCAAATCGAACACGGTAAATCATAATAACATGCTTGCTCTATATAAAGAGATAGTTAGTAGGATTCCATTGTAGCATCATCCTCATCATTCCTTAATTTATGACTATGTATGTATAACAATGTAATGCTAACTAATCAAACGACCTGCATGGCATGCATATTTTTTTAACCGGTAGTGGTAAAAGGGTAGCTTGTTGCATTGCATATCCCCAGACCAAAAAACCACGAAAAACTTTTGCCAAATAAAATACCTCTTTCTCTCTCCCTCGCTAGCTATCATTACACTATTGATACTCCCATACTACTTCCGCTCATTTCACCTTTTATTCACGTCACCTTTCTACACAAACGAAACGAACCAAGCGAACATCACTCCACTTCCTTTTGTCAGATTAACTGAACTGGGGTAAACTTTAGAATGAGGAATCACATTCATGACATTTTTTTTCTCCTGTCAAATTTTTTTGTGTCTGGCTTGGTTAGTCGCGTTGTCTGTGTGTGGGTGCACATGCACACACACAAGTCATCGGTGTATATCTCCGATGAGATTAAATTACTGTATTAAAAAAGCTACAGGTTAACCATGCATAAATGATGGGATAAAATATCGTGTGCAGTAAAGTAAGATGAATGAAATATATGCTTGATCAAAAACAATGCTATTTTTTTCCTTAATGTGATGTGACACACCCTTCTCTCTGACTTGTGCTATGATCTGATAGGATGCATATATTGAACTAATTTTTTAATATTTGGATGGTTTGGAGTGTATGATGTATGCAGTTGTATTTAGTGTGATAATAGTTAATTACTGTAGTTCTGTAATTCACCGGGTTATATTAGTAGTCAAATATGAGGCGGCGAAAAGTAGAATATTATTGCAATATTATTTTATCTCCGGTTGAAGAGCAGTGCACTTTTTACAGCTTTTTAGGTATAGTTTTTATTCTTATTGTTTTGACGTTTTCAATTATTATTCAATTTGTTAGGATTTAATAGGACTTCAACTAACTAGGAAGTCAACTAAGCATCTGTAATAATAAATAATAATAAACGACTTGAAGATAAACAAATAAACTACCGTCTTAAAATTGATCATGACGGACTTTCATAAAATATAGAAATATCGAAATGAAACTATAGGCGAATATAACATTTAAACTCAAAATTATTATGCCGTGTTCAATAAATCTGTAAGGAATAATAACCAGCATGAATAAATCATGGATATTTTTACATCTCTGTAGTAAAACATTTCCACCATCATCTTCTCAATTGCCACCATAAGCGCTTAGTCGATGATGTAAATCAGCGAATTTCTTTTGAAGTTCCCGTTCTCTTTCCTTCTGTCGATCAACATCTTCTCTCAATCCCTAGAAAATATTTCAAATACAGAGCATTTTAAGTTTGTGCAGTTTGAAATTAATAATGTAAATACACATAGAAATATGTAATTGTCAGTATACCTCCACGCGTCTAGGAACAGCTACTTCTTCCATGTCCCTTAGAAACTCAAATGTAGCCATTTCCATGTTGCCTTTTTCAATTTGATCACTAACGTCTTGATATTGTTTTAACAGGGCCTGTGCTCTCATTTGGTAGCCTCCTGTCAAGACCTTCAGTTTCTTCTCAATTTTTGCAGCGCGCTTTGCTTCCTTCGTCATGTGATTCCTGTTGACTTCCAACTTCTTCTCTGAAGATTCCAAGCGATCCTTTTTAGTGGCAAGTGATGCTCTTGTATATCTGTTCTGGCCAGGGAGGAACAACACCTGCACAAAACAAGCTTACATGTTAATGGACACTAATTCCAGCTCCATAGAAAATTAAAGAAAAAACATATGAACTTGCCTGAGATAAACACTCTTCCCAAACTTGCGTGTATACATGAAGCGGAATGTCACCGTGAGCCATTCCCTTCTTTACGGTTTGCATTTCTTCTTGCAGCAGCTCGCGAGCCTGAAAATGCCAAAAAGAATTGTAGGTTTTTAAATTTAAAACTCATGTACATAACCATTTACTTTATGTCAATTATAAACAAAAGTTACCTGGTCCATTTCCTCAGGAGAAATCTCGTCGTAGAAATGCTTTTCTACGTACGACAAATGCTGACTTTGATTATGGATCGACGTTACACCTTTCCTGGAAACAACTTGATTTTCTGCAGGGGCTACTAATGCATCGTGGTGCAACATGAGCACCATCTCCTTTTTGATTAATTCTTCAGCCTATTTATAATAGAAAAGGTGATCGTATTAGCAATAAGCGTGACGAAATAATATGAACAAGAAATCTAATTAAAACAAATAGCACAAAAATACCTTTTGCAAATCCGTCAATTGGTCCATACCAGGTGGCCGCAGAATTGTCATATTAACATCAAGAGGTCGGGGCAAATCTCGCTGAACAGCCTTACAAAGTTTCTTGAATTCCTCCATTCGTCTTCTCTTCTTTTCAGCCTCATCTCTTTTTTCAATGTCTTCCTTATCTTCAGCTCTTGACGACCTATCACCAGAAGCATCCTCGCCATCTTTCAAGTCGTCTTCTGGAACAAAGATCTCGTAGTCGTTCTTGGGAGTAGGTAACGTATGCAACTGATTCTTAAGATCCTTGACGAGCTGTAAGTTTAGATAAAATCAAGGAGGATAATATTAGATGCGTTTCTTTCTTATAAATTTTAACACATACTACTAACAACAACAATAATAATAATAGTAGTAATAATAAAAATGTCACCTCTTTATGCTGTTGCTTCGTTCCGAAGCTAGTTGAAGCTTCTGCTTCTTCGGTGTTAATGCTTAATTTATCCCGTACAGGAGTAGCAGACACAGGACCACCTGGAGTTTTTCCAACCTTTGGAGTTGCACGGAACGGTGTATTGTCTGCTTGAGTTCCACCAGGTGTCCTAAATGGAGTAGCCAAGACAGTGTTGGGGGTTGGAGCAATGTCACTTTTTGGTAACATTCCGCTAAAATCAGTGTCTACCAATGGCGTGTTGAGTCCACCTTTCAATGGAGTTTCTACGTTTGTCAAAGCCATGATATTCTGTGCTTCCTGTAATTAGAGACAATTAGCATTTAATAAAATGAGTTTAAAGCAGCTAAAACAGCTTGTTGGAATATTCCAATGCCATACATATAATATACATACAATATACATACTTGTAAGATTTTATCCGTCGCTGGGGCTGGTGTCCTCGGTGTTCGGAGTACTGTCTGCGAATTAGTCAGTGAATAATCACTGAGGAGTGTCTGAGAGGCCCTGGTACCGGACTCGCTTGCAGCTTCTTTAGCAGCCTCAGATGCCCTTCCCAATTTAACAACTTGTTCCAACTCAATATCTGAAATCTGTGGTTCAGGTAACACGAGTTTGCTTCTCTTTCGGCTCGGCTCGTCATTCATCATGGTCAACGGCATGTCATTTTCTTTCCTTTGCTTCATCTTGTCCTTGTCCTTTTTTCGATCACGCTAAAGTACAAACATACATAAAATATGGTTAATTTTCATAGGACATAGTTTTCATGACTTTTAACCATGTAGATTAATGTATATAAGATGGCATGCTACTAATGCAAAACCCAAATAGTGCAGTTAAGAATTTCCTCTTTTAATTTGAATGGAATATTGCCATAAGTAAAAACTTGCCATCTTCGTCCATATCCTTAGGATCAGGTCGGGCAGGTTTTGTTTCCGGATTTGGATCAATTTCACCCGGTTTTAACTTCCTGGGATCTTCCGTCGCCTCTTCCCCAT